>JARBEQ010265260.1:0-10208 GCA_030265355.1 Tritonia tetraquetra
GTTAGTCTGTGTTATTTTAACGAGCCAATACAGGCACTTTCTATCACCTCTTCTCACTTTCGGACCTTATCTCATCCACTAAAGACTTAACGTGTGACGGAACCGTGGAGTAAATATAATAATATATATTACCCCCCGGCTCCTGTTACACCTTCCGCTGTCATACAAATCTATGGATTCTAAAACATTAGAACTATGATCAAGGGAGTAACATACGGCCATACTCTATTTCCAGGGCCAAGTGTGTACTTCCTACCCGTCTGCCATTCCGATGATAAATCTGGTTCTGGAGATGGAAAGCCTGTCGAGCCTGTAAAATAGAGCTGTGCCAAGTAGGAGTACCGCAGCTTACATAACATGGAAGACCATCATAGAACCAGCTAAGTACATCTACCACGCGGAACGGACCATGTAGCAATCATTGGATTTATGATATAAAACATAAATAAAAGGGAGAATAACAATGTTTTAAACCCAAAATCAATAATCTTCTTTGTGTTAGTCTGTGTAAACTTAACGAGCCAATTCCGCACACTCTAATCACATCTTCTTCTATTTGGACCTTATCTCATCCCCTAAAGACAAAACGGAACTGTGGAATATACAATAAGGAAGTGGATATATGGGCCATGTATGGCCCATGCATTTGATCGGAAGTGGATATATAGGCCATATTTTATGGTCCACCATATTATATTATGGCCCATGTATTATTAGGAAGTGTATATAGATATATGCCATATTATGGCCCATGCATCATTTCACAAAATGCAAAATCCTTCTTAGGCCATATATGGCTGTTATACTTTAATTTGACATTACACATCGAAGATTTAGAACCAGAGGTGACACATACCTATGGCCCATATATCATCGGCCATGTAATAATTATAATCATTACCCCACGGCTCGCGTTACAATCATGTCTTGGCATGCTTGTTATAACAGGTCAGGTTCTCCTCATAGGGCCCTATTATAACCAATATAATATAAAAATACCCTTTTTAATGAGAATAGCCATAGAAAGAAAAGTGGAAAAGACGACGGTGGGAATCGAACCCACACCGCGGCGTACAATACCGCTTAGCCGAAGACCGAGGCCACGCACTTATAACATTATCATACCTTGATTCATCCTTTTTAATGGGGAAGAGAAAATGGGGATTTGAAAAAGCCCTGTTATAGTCGGATCCCTATTATAGCATGGCCTGTTATAAATGGTTTCGACTGTATTATTAATTAAGGCTACACACTACACTGTAACTCCAATAAGCTGCCGTCGCAATGGACGCAAGTATTGAATACGGATTACGACGGAAACTACCGTCGTAATAGCTGTATGTGTCGATTACAACTGGTATTGCCGTCGCAGTTGACACTACCTTTTTGTGATCTAAACTCAATCAGGAAAATAAGTGAGGTGCAAAATCGGAAATCCTGTCGACTGTTGACTGACTGTTAGGCCAAACAACAGAAAACAACCGCGTTTGTGAATCTTCTATTCACCGAACGGTCGATGATGATGAAGATCTTTATTTCTTTGTGTTGTCTAGCGTTGCACATCGACGTTTGACTTTTTGTTGGGTTGCAAAGACTCAAAGACCAGCACGAGCTGTATCTTAGACCTAAAGATCACATCATCAAACAGCTAACAGCAGGAAAATGAGATCATGTAAGTTGAAGTTAGGTATCTAGACTCTAAATTAAAATTTTTAAAGAACGGGTACAGAGACAATTTTAAGAAGTTGCTCTCGAGAGTCTAACACAGGATGGTCTAATATTTCATGATAAACACGCCATTGATTTCAATAAAAGTAAAGGTAGACCTAGACGTCTACTATTAGAAGTAAAAGTGGCGAATTCTCCCAGTTCTTACTCTGGCTGAGGAGGTGACCAGAAAAGGCAATGAGAGGAGGAGGGCTGTCCTAACAGGGGTGGCTCTCAATACTAATTTTTCTACGGCTGTAAATAATAACATTTTTTATTTACAGCGGGGGCTGTTACACTGTTAGTCAACAATTAAATTTTGCTTTTACAGTGGTGGGTAATAATGACATGACAGCCTTTAACACTTGGTCTATATAGAGCTAGATAAGACTGATTTTTTTAAATTTTGGACTCGGAAAACGTCTTTCTAGAGGTCTAGACCTATAGACTATACAGCCTATCTATCGAGAAATAGCTGCTGTAGTAGCTTTTGTGGCTCAGCAGTGTCAATCTAACATTAAGTAGAATAAGTTGGAAATATAGACTTTATCTTGGTAACTATTCGCTACCATTCTGTTCAAAACACGAACAGACCAATTTTTCAGATTTTGATTTATTGTTTGGACCCTATCTCATCTCTATTCAACCTTCTTCCGGCGGGTCCCGTAAATATGCATGCCGCTAGGCTAGACTTCACACCTCCACTGCAATGGGTCCCGTATGCTCTCCTTCCGTGCAGTGACATCAAACGTTGACGAAGGGTCTCATATTGTTACATTTCGTGACATGTTACAACTCTATAATGCTGTTTCCCACACTTAATACCATATCAATCAAAGATAGCGTCAGATGAGTCATCATCATACTTATCCAGTTCCCTTTTACCATTACAGTGTAGGGCCAGCACTATTAGGTTGTTCTCTCTGGATCAAGATATTAAGTCAAGCAGGTGATCAACCCACTGTGACCTTTGTGGTGGGGATTAATTTTGCCTTACGGCCTGCTCTTATTGATTTTTAACCTCCAAGGGTTCTTTAACGTGCGCAACATGCACACAGGACCTCCGAGTTTATCGTCCGTCTCCGATAGGACTAGGTCTTGATCCCACCTACCTGAATAGGATAAAGGGAGTGGCATATAGGTTTTCACAGAGTTTCAAGGAGCAAAATACCTGACAGTGTCGCTGCCGGAAATCGAACCTGGTACCTCTCGCTTCAGAGGCGAGAACCGTACCTCTGCGCCACTGGGACCCCCAAAATGATAATCAGATTTTATAAAAACTAAATAAAAATGAGTTCAAATACCCTTGCCAAAAATCTACTTAATGATGAATTATGATAGGTGTATCTACTCGTCATAAAACGCAGCCAACTATTAAAATGAAATATATTGTTGGTAATCGCACATCCTGTGAGATAAGAATAATGACTGGTGCCGTTAATCTTGCAGTTTGTGAAAATAATGACTGCCGTTAATTACTCATTGGGTAGTCTAGTCTAAAAACAGATGGAAAGGAAATGCAGTCTTTTTTTGGGGTCCAAGGGGCTAAATGCCTAATTTAAAGCGTAGTGTTTTTTAGTCATGATCGGCTTTCTGAACAGTTTTGTCATTTTTCCTACTTTTTCAAATTCGTTTTTTCCACTACCTGCTGTATTTCATTTGATGAGTCTTTTATGTAATGTTATCTGACACTGAAAAACATTATTTCTTAATTATTACCAACTTGTTCTTAAAAAAACAGTTTTAAAGCGAGTTGTCTAACACTTATTTCTAATTTCTAAACATTCACCGATTATGGCAGTAAGAAACACTGACTTTCAACGTATACAGCATGCGGATAATCCCTTTCATCTAGGTAATGGTAAATAACCTGTGAAATCAAAATATGTTGTAATGAAGTCAAATCAGAGAGATTTCTGATTTCAAGTAATATCCCTTGTCTGGTTTAAGGGGTTAGACGGGCGGCTTAGGGGTTGATTTTCAACCAAAATAATAAAAATGAGATTGTTACATATTTAAATTGTTGAAATCACCCTGAATACAAAACTGGTAACGTTTTTTTTTCTTATCTCGCTTCATTAAACAATAATCCAAGGATATCCACACCAATCCTGCTCATTTTTCTACTGTCTTTTCAATCTTTCAAGTCCGTTTTCTCAAATGTGCATTTTTCAACACCACTTGCTTTTTTATTAATCCGATGTTTTTCTTATTATAAATGCTAGAGATCTGAATGTTTCATGTGTTACTAATACTTAATTGTAAATAGCTGAAAATATATTTTTTTTAATACTGGGATTGGAACCCAGTACCTTCTGCTCATCAAGTGAAAACATAACTACTATGAGCCCCCCAATGTCTTGGTTTGTTTGGTGATAGAATATTAGTATTAGCCAAGCTCGCTGATTTTAAAAGATTTATGTTGTCATGAAGTGTAAAGATACTAGTTAGAATTGATTGTAATGTTGCTGGAAGTAGTCCTTAAAATATACAATATACATGATTTGTGCTTGCTTTGACTATTTAAAAAGATTTCTACAAAGTCTTACCTTAGATTGAATTTGAATTGATTAACTGTTGTCAATTTTAATCATCAATTCTTTTCAGAACCGTACACCGAAAGGTACTAAAAGGTTATTACTAAAGAAAGAAAGAAGAATTCTTTTCAGGCCTTTACTTTAACTACTCTTTAATGACTGTCCAGAAATAACCCAAAAAAATTATTTAATCACTCTCCATTTTTGATTTTTGTTGAAAACCCCACAAACAATCGTGTAATTTTATTGTAAAACAATTTGAATTAATTAATTCTTTATATTATCTTACTACATCACCTTTTCTTTGTTGATAATGTTTTACATTAGTTTTAACCTTTTTTATCATTTGAAACAGCTAAAAAGAAAAGATCCCCTAAGTTGACCCGACTTGAAAAAATGACGAAAGGTTTGATGCTTTCTGCTGAGGAAGTAAAATCCAAATTTACTGTTAGAGAAGTGGAAGGCAAAGGAAGAGCGATTTTCTTGTATTCAAGACTCATTCGGAAAGATTCGTTTGTTCTGGAATATGAGGGAGATGTCATAACCCATGATGAAGCTGGGTTCAGAGAAAAAATATATGAAATGAATGAGGAAGGCTGTTATATACTGTTTTTCAGATTCAGGGTAATTGATTTTGTATTTTCAAATGATAATTTATTTGCAAGTTAATTTTTTTTTTGGTACTATGTATATATATATATATATATATAAATATATATATGAATTATAAACTGTTTAATGTAACCCTTTGTGTCTTTGGGGTCTCCAACTTCTACAGTTTTTGTACAGAATAAAATTTCAAGCTTCTGAATTCTGACCAACTTTTTTCAACGCAGCAGTTAAAGAAAGATTGTAAAATTATTTCCTTTCAGTATACTTTGTAAGACTGCCAAAGTACAGAGTTTTGTCACCTCTGCTGAGGGATCTTGAATATGTATGCTTAAAGTTAACACACGCCCTCTTGTTCATTTTCATCCTCCACATTCTTCTATAAATTGTATTGTCGGCAGAATAGGATTATTTTATCAACCTGTTAAGAAATTAAGATTGTTCCATAGTTTTAACAGAAATCTTAATTTTTTTGTGATTTTGGAACAGGGGCGGAGACTTGCTATAGATGCCACCAGGAAATTTAATTCTTATGCAAGGTATCTAAACCACTCCAAGGAACCCAACATACGTTTTCATCCTCCTTTGATGTTGGATTTGACTGGCAAGGGTGTGCCCCGAATCGCTGCTTACGCACTTAGGGACATTCATGACGGCGAGGAAATTGTATTTGATTATGGTGTACGTGATGGAAAAATTTCATGGTTACAAAACAGAAAGGTTTGTTAAGTTCTTTTTATAACATTGATTATAGATGTTTACAGTTTAAAATACAATTTTTTTATGGGTAGGTTTTGATTAGTTAAGAACTTAAAACGAACTTTTTATTCAGGCGGTAATCTGGATTATTCAGATTCCCTTATTTGAATATGGGATGAAAAGTGACGTAACAGTTTTGTACTCTGAATGTTTTGGAAACTTAAATATTCCCAACACTTGCTACTAGGAACTGTCAGCTCAGTAGTTTATGATAAATATAAAGTAATGAATTGAATCACAGTCATTCCATATTGAGTTGTCCAAAATTATTAAGTTGGCAAGCTCACCCCTTTTTGTTTTTCCTTAATTTTGCAATACTTGTAGTTGTAGGGCTAGGTAAGACAATTTCTTGAATTGAGTTCAAAATATTCATATTTATTCAGCAACCAAATGACTCCAGAGCGTTGACATTTTGTGATCTGGTTTACTTTTTTTTTCACAAATTAGGGTTGCCACTCTGCACGTTCCCCCCTGTGTCTGGGGCTGCCTCTTCAACGTAACTGTTCTAATCTTGTATTTGCAAATATATTTACATAAAATACTCACAAGAACAATGTGGTGTAGACTTAAAGATTGGTTCAGATTAGATTTTTCAGTGTTTTTGTCAATTTGAATTGTAAACTACACTAGCACGGATATACTGAAATTTCAGGACAGCACAATTTATTTTGCTAAATCGTCAATTCAATGGTAATGTGAGAATGATAGGAAGACAAAGACAGGAGTAGATAAGACAAATGGCCAGGATGCCAGAGAGCTGGACTGTGGCCTTGGCTGGACACACAAGCACACATACACACAAGCATGCTGTAATACAGAGAGACAGACACACAGAGAGGGGGAAGGGGGAGGCGATAGGCAATCCTGTGTGTTTTGCTTCATACACATACACGCATGTGCACACAAGCATTCTTGAGCAAACAATACAAGGACAGCTTATTGTTGTGTTATGTTGTGTTAACTGGCTTCTTCATTGTTGAGGCAACAAATAAAGGGTTTCAAATCTGGATATCGAGGGAGATGTTAGCATTATTCTCGTTCACCTGTTATCGTTGTGCAAGTAAGGGAAGTGATAATGATGCAACACAAGCCAATTGTGTTTATAGATTTAATGTCGACAAAAACCTGTTGGAAACCATATGGTCCGGAGCTCACCTGGGGCCAAAAATTCAATTTTCTAACGAAACAAAGTCATGTACAGAACCCAAAATTCGCTACACGACAATGAAAATTTTTGTTATGGACAGCACAGATTACATAATAAAAAATCTGAACCAAAAATTCCTTTCACTAGTTTCGTTGTATGCATGTTCGTTGTATCTGTGCTAAAGTGTATAGCGAAAATGAGAGAAAAAAACAAAATCGCTCAATTCAGTCTTTTTTTTGGGGTGTGTTTTCGTAAACAAAGAAGCATGTTTTCGGCAGTTTTCGAATGCTTTCGTGACCTGGAAATAACCTAGATATTATTATTTAAAGTTTGGTGAGACAAAGATATAGAATAGAAAAAGATATAGAATAGAAAAGGCAGCAGTCCATTTGCGAGACTATTTGTTGCCTGGTCAGCCCAGTTGTTGATAGGAGGTGAGAATTGTCATTGCCCATTAGTAATGTATTAAGGAAACCACAGGGCCAGAGCCTTAAAACTCCACAAAGGAAACATCCTCCAGTGGTTGTCGGGATTCCAATCCTACAGCATTACAGCTATGCCATGACACCCCCAGCTTTCTAACCATGAATTTTCAACCTTTGAATTCCTTCATGGAGAATAAAGGCTTAAATGGATGCAGTCCACTTGAAAGAATTGCTGTCGAAGCTTTTAAAAGTTCTCTTAACGCTTAGAGTAGACATAATGCTCCAAAGATCTATAATTGGGTAATCTGGTGTATTTTGTATTTGATATTTGTAAGAAAATATTTTAGAATAGATCCTGAATTGGCTCTGTTTAGTATAAACAATCTCCTTTTATTTGTTCATTTTTTTATATTGAATAAAAACATTGGCTAACTTCTTTCTTTCTTATCCAATTCCCTTTTACCATTACAGTGTAGGGCCAGCACAATGAGTCTGGATTTCTCTGGATCAAGATATTTAGCCAAGCAGGTGATCAACCCACTGTGGCTAACTTTGTGAACTAAATAATGTTTTTCAGGAAGTTGAAAATTCTGTCCAGCAGCTTTGATTGCGCATAGACATTTCAGCATTACAAACGTTTCACCAAATTCTTGCTGTGAAATAGCTTCTAAACTTTCCACTCACTACTGACCTTTTCAATTTATTTGATTCCTTCTTATTTTCAGCGATGTCACACATCAGAACTTTCAGATTCAAACGATGATGCCTGCAGTAGCAGTTCAGATGATAATGATGATGAAACGGCTTCTGACAGAGATGTGGTTATGTCAATTAGAAGAACTCCTATGAAATCCCCTAGTAATGATTCATCCATCTCTCATAAATCCAAAAAGACTTCATGTTTAACACCATCTAAATATCTCACCCATAGAGGAGCTTCTTCAGTGCCACCTAGATTATCTATTCCATCTGATGGTCATGGGATTCGGTTGATACCATTGCCATCACAGTCTTCATCAGTAGGTAAAACTTACATTGGCAGCTTGGAGGGTTTAGGACAGCCTTTAAAGATAATGCGATCGGTTGAAGTGAGGACATTAGAAAACAAAAAGTCTAGAAGTTCACAAAGTGTTATTTCATTATCAGCTTCAGATGATTCATCCAAGTTATCCCTTCCTTCAAGTCCTACAGGTCACACAGACTTCAGTTTTCCATTAAACACTGAGCTAAGTAGTACATCTAAGGTTTTGGAATGGCAACAGACTATTAACCCAAAATTGCCTGAGAAACATGATTCTGTTAGTGGTATTCAAATTCTTCATGTTACAAGTCTGAGGGAGGCAGTACAACCATCACCATCACTTTCATCTAGTAGTAGTGGTAATGCTGTGCAAAAAAGTACAGGGAACTCTTTACCATGTATTACTAACATTATAAATGGCAATTTAGTACCAAAGAGCTTTGTGCCAAGTATTCATTCCAGTAATTATTCAGACTTTACAGAAGAAACACTGTATAGCCATGATCGTACTTTCACCAAAGAAACAGACGATTCCACATTTTCCAAGCAATCTCCAACTAAATTTTATGTACATAAATCTCCTCTAAAAAATCGCACAGCACATCATCAAACTACAGGTTCTATTTACACTCAAAAGGGAAATGTTAGTGTAATAAAGGAGGAAACTTCTTCAAATGCTGGTCAATCATTTGTAAAGACTTCAAAGCAGCAAACAGTACCAGCAGATATAACTATATGTTTGTCAGACTCAGATGAAGATGTTGTGCTTTTGCCCTCTCAAAATGCCTGTGAACCCTTGAATCAAAATTTTCCCACCACATTAAAACCAATGGCAGCACAGGGTAAACAATCTTTTGCACCAACTCATGTGACTCGCATGCCTGCAAATCGGTTTGACAGCCAAAGACTTGATAAACCAATGCGTGTGATTAAGGAACATGATTCTGGTGATGGGGTAGACATTATGGCATCTCGAAACTCGTATGACTTGTCCAATCAACCCACTTTAATCAACCATTCACCATTTGAACATCATAAAACATTTGTTTCATCAGCCCAAACTAAATCCACTCCTTTAAATAATTTGAAAGTTGATGATAGACATATAAGCAAAAGTACAGCGGAGGCTACAAGAATATCCAATGTTCCATCGTATGCACATGGATGTCATAGTTTATCTACTAATGATATGCCAACAGGGTCGGATGAAAGTCAATTTAAGTGTGAGGATGAAAGTATCAACATGGATGATTTTGAGATTGAAATAGATGATGATCTAGAAATAATTTCAGATGGGGAAGTTCCTTCATCGTCATCTAATTATTTGGATAAAAAATGTGTTCGCCCGTCATCACCTGAGTGTGAAGTTGTTTCACTATCCCACCATGAATCTTTACCCTCTAGTTGTCGGGTGGTTCCCGATAACACTTCCAGTCATTTTGAAAGCAGCAGACCTCGTCCCCAACCCCATGTTGCCATTGTGAAGCCATATTCGGCTAAAAGTGAATGTCATAAAGAAGAGGTAAGCTGATCATCAATATCCATTGTTTCAGTCATATGCTACTGAATATTTGAGTGTAAAATGAATGTTTTATTTCGTTCACTGAATACTCAACAGGTAACTAGTAGAGATAGAAAGTTCAAGAGTGGAAAGGGATAGCTTTGCAAACCTTTATGATGCTCATGATGGCTGAAGATTGTGGTCATGTTGTCCCTGACAAAGTTCATATGATCGTTGTCCGATTCTAAACGCCATATTAGGTTGAACGTTATTAAAAATGCAAAATTGACGTTTCATCTCCCAAGATCAAGATGAGACAGTAATGTGTCTCAACGGTCAAAATTGTCATGAGCTCTATTAATTTCTCTACCAGTTTCATCTAAACTTAGTGCCCCTTTTCTTCCATTTTATAGCTTGACCATGATATATTTCTTTCTTATCCAATTCCCTTTTACTATTACAGTGTAGGGCCAGCACAATGAGTCTGGATTTCTCTGGATCA
>JARBEQ010265271.1:0-19038 GCA_030265355.1 Tritonia tetraquetra
GGGGAGAGAAGAGAAAGGAAAGAGTGTGGACCGGTTTAGCACCCCCCGGCCCACAGAAGGGGTCCCGCCAACCGCCCACCTTTGCATATTTCTGATGTCATTTTGGTGATGTTATCTATAAGAAAGAACAGTCATATCTCAGCCTCCAGAGAAATAAAGTTCTAAAGTTTGAAGTTTAACACCCTTTTAACACATAAAGGTCATATCAAAGGCAGTTCAACAGAACTTGAGAAGATTCCACGTCAATCTTCAGGGCAGAGCCTTGACAACTCTTCCGCACCAGGCGGGACTTGAACCCCGGTCCTCCGCGCCCAAAGTCTAGTGGCTTGACAACTGAGCTAGGGACGACCCGCTCCAGAGAAATATTGACAGAACAGTCCAATAGCTGTTAAGGAATAACAAGCTGGTTGGCTTTGGCCATTCATCATTATTCCTGTATTCCATGACAATACTCACTTGCCAACCCCTCCTTCCCTTTTCAGCAAAGATCGTTTCTCCTCATCCAGCATAAAGTTGATCAGGACACCACACGCTATATACACCATCTCTCGGTTGCCAGAATCCAATAAAGTCACCATCATTGCATCGACTGGGAGAGAAAATAAACATTGAATTAATTCATGACTACAAAATCTATAGCAAAGGCGTAAAGCGTTTTTCTCTTCCTTTATTGGTGTTATAAGTAGAAAATATATAACTCCCTCCCTCCTCTTTGATATTTTTGCGTCAGAAATCAATCCAGATGAAAACTTACTTTTGTTTCGAGAGAGGAAGTCCCTTATCTGTTTATGTCGAGTGAGATTGCCAAATACTCTTGCTGCTTCCAGGATTCCCTCCATGTTGTTTGTAAGGATCAGTTTGAGCAAGGCTGGAGTGCGAAAAAAGCATGATGAACCATGGTCAACTTAAGCAATGGATGAACTATTCATTGTTAAATATTATTTCTAAAGGCATTCAAAATGGATTTCTTTATCTAAAAAGGAATCATTTTAAGAATGCAGTATTTTCCACGAGAGTGCCCTCTGCCTGAATGCCCGTATTGCCTGCTTTTCGGATGAAACCAAATTTTTTCTATCGACATCGACACTCTGTATGGCCACCAGCTAAATTGCTCTACCGCCTCAGTGCCCGGTATCTCGCGCCTCATCGATAAAAGAGGAAAGAAATGCAAACAAAATGTAAATAAATTTAGTCAGGTCACTTGTCTTGAGTTGACAAATATGTTGTAACTCATCGTCAGTGTTCATTGGATAATCAACATAATACCTTGTAACCATGAATAGCTTCTATGGCCCTGGACTAAAAAAAAACCCAACAAAAGTTGTCCACTAAAACATATCCACGGGTCACGGTTTCAAAGACCAATGGACATCATTCACAAAAATGAAAGGTCTCAAAGGGCAATGTCGCCTGTGTGCCCGCTCCACCTGAGTGCCCCATTACGCTGCTTTCCGAGCACTGGGCACTTGGGCAGATATTACTGTATAATCAAATTCAATTACTCAAAACACAAAAAATTCCTCCAAAAGTACAAAGTCATTCAAATAGTTGGGTGGTCAAGAAAATGAGACTGCTAAAGAAATAATTGATGTAAAACGTTATAACTAAACACATCCGGTTCAAATCCTGTCCCTTTGTCGAGTCAGAACGAAGCTACCCATACTCAGGGCTGCCACTCAAAATTCATGAAATCCACGGATTTTAAAGCTAACGACTCGAAAACCGGCAAACATATGGATAACTACATGGTCTAAATCTAGAACCCTTTTCATCAAAGTAAACATAAATGAATATGAAAATTACCGGCGTTATCGATAATAGGTGCTTTGTACCATGCTGCCAAAACCATTGTATTAACTTTTAATACAGTGGACTATTAGACGCGTTGACACACAACCGCGATTTTTTAAATAGATGCTGGACTGCGTAATAGTCACCAAGGCCAATAAACCCTGTCAATCGACAATGATAATATTATATTGTTGCATGCTCTCTCTCTCTCTCGTTATTGTCAAAGTTATAGTACATAGACACAGCTAAGGTCATAATAATATGCTGACAGGTTTCTTTTAGGGAATTAACAGGAGACCCAACGTACAGCGCCCTCTAACCACTCACACCTTTCTTTCTTCAATTTTACGATGCGTTTTACTCACAACACTGTAGTACTCACTATATTGCAACCACCTGCGATAATAGTAATTAAAAAATTATGTTGGTTATTCTGTCACCAAGGTCAATGACCCCAGCCAGTCAACAAAAATAAAATATTATTATTATGTCCTCTCTCTCTCTCTCGTTGTTGCTGAAGTTAGCGCCCCATGGCCACGGGCGATGTCCGTGGAATCCACTGAAGAGTGGCAGCCCTGCATACTATACAACATTCACCACTACACAGGAGGTGAGCCCTGATGAATTTAATAAATTACAACTATGTGCTTAAATTCCAGGCCTTTGTAAAGCATCTAAATCCAAAGTCAAACCTTATTTCCCCTCATCCTGTATAATGTTACCAAGGTATTGTATTCCAAATTACCACCTCCAGACAGGGGTGAGAGAGAAAAAAAATTGCAATTGTACAATTACCTTGTGCCATTAAATTATGAGTTTTCATCTTAGAGGGATCCTGGGTGGTATAATATGATATATTGTTAATGCCAACCACAGCATTCACCACCAATTCTTCATGCTGCCCCACATCCTTTTGTTCTGAAAACACAAAATGTTAAATGGAGTCAGGGATGATTGAATCATTCAATGCATTGAGTCTATCCTTTATTAAGATCTAGATTTAGCAAAGCGCATTCTGTTCTAAAACTATAAAACTCAAATAAAAGCAATAAAACATCTCATTTAATTCAGAGCATAGCTATGCTAATGCTTACCAAACAAGAATATTATGCATCACTCATCCAATTGCATATATATAAACAGTTTTTTGTTTGTTTGATCCTATCTCATTAATGCTGCCATCCCTACCTCCAATACAAACTGATGCACAAAATTCCTACATTTCTGGATAGAAGTGAATCATTGCATCGCTTCTTAAAAGAACACAGCAAAATACCAATAAGAGAGTGAAGTCTTACCAAGGACTTTCAGCAACATCGTGACAAACTCCTCACATTCTGCAATGAGTGGTCCCACATCTTCATTAATGGACAGGTTGGCTAGAACACGCATGATTTTGATTAACACATCTTCCACTTTACTCATCTCCGATTCCATTTCTTTGTCTCGGCCTTTCTCACCATGGCCACCGTTTACTTGGCTTTCGTCCTTGGCAACACTTGTTGACGTTTTACCCTGAAAGTAAAAAAAACATGACCACATAACCAGGCCTGTAAATGGCCAGCCACAAAAATGGCAATGGAAATGATATAAAAAAGAAGACCACATACTAAAAAAATAAAATTCAATTGAAACAATGCGATTCTACTAAGGCTAAAAAGGCGATTTGCCAATGACCTCTCTTCTCCCTAAATTAATACTACGTGTAGTTTTTTTGTTTGCTTCTCATCCTTTGGGTCTTTTCCCTACAGTCGTCGTCATAACTAATATACAGTAGATCTGATTTTCCGACACATTCGTCTGCATTTTTGGGGGTCAGAATGGAGGTAATGGAGATGGACGAAAGTGCATCGGAAAGATGTCAGTTCCAAACTCTTTAGAGTGGGTCACAACACGCACGATTTGTGACTCGAATGTGTGACAAAACAAAACAGCCTAGGCAGGGCGAGGAGGGGTGGCATGGATAAATAACTGTCAAACAAAATGCTACATTTTCCCCTTTTCACATGAATTGGCGGAACTACGACAATGGTCTCAAAATGCACACCTCTGCTAACCAAGTGACCACATATTCCATTACTCTTGGGGAGTTAAAAAAAAACCCAGCAATAATTTCAATTAAATCCCACAGTTTTCAAAATCTAGTACAAATTCAGTTATGCAAAATGATTTTTTATAAATATCAATGGACAAAAAAAAAGAAAGAAGAAAAATAGAGTTTTGACAGCTGAGAGAGAAATCACTTAGACGACAATAAATAAATAGTGTTGTTACCTCTAAATCTAAGTCAAGATATTTCCTCAACACTAACAACAATGTATCAATAGAATCTGGTTCTTGGAATAACTTGAGGCGGGCTGTGTCATTCTTGATCGTCAAATTTCCCAGCACAAAACACAAGCGAACAATAAGATCCTGCAATAAATTGTGATGAGAGTAAAATACATTTTTACATTCTGTTCTCATCTAAAGCTGATCTAATTTTTCTCTTGATTAGGACCATTCTGGTATTCAGTAATATTTTGATTGTACTCAAATCATTCAACACATCAAAAGACAAATGTTATATTAATGGGTTGAAAATTACGACCCAAACCCCATTATACCCCAAATGCATGTTGCAGCCAGCTCCATGTTCAGCATTGAGGAACACAGTGCTGGAAAAACTTTGGATCAGGTGGATAAGACAAGCAGGTTTGTTTATTGCTGTTTTAGGGCTCTATCGACACAGATAGGTCATTTCAGTGCCCGCCACACAGCTTCAAACAAATCAAGGTTTAGGAAGAGGTGCCTGCAACACTCATGGGTCACATAAGCGTTTGAGAAAAAGTAAGACAAGGGGGACGACACATAGTTCAAAGATAGAACAAGTAGATTCCAGCAGATCAGTTAGTCCCTATCTCGGTCTGAGGTGACCGAAACAGTTTTACTCAGGCAGCCCCTGTAGAAGGGATATACTCAATTCATAAAATATACAGTAATCTATATTGTACTGTAAAAAGAATACAACTGAATATTTCCACCCGGCAAGAGACCCCAAACCCCAAGCAAAACCAGATCATCTCATTCCAGAAAGTTACATGGGAGCGGGGATAGAAGACAAAGGAAAGAGTGTGGACCAATTTAACACCCCCCAGCCCATAGAAGAAGTCCCGCCAACCGCCCGCGATAAGCAGGTGATCAGCCCACTGTGCCTAAAAATCACAGAGTAAACTTTAACAATTTTCTCTACTCGGGAAACCATGGTGGTTTATAAACAAACTCTCAGTTTACAGGAGGTGAGCAGTGAAGCAGTTAAGACAGTAAATTGCCATAGACAAGACTGAAAAAAAGTTCTAATGCTTGAAGTTTTATCCCCTTTTCAACACATAAAGGTCATATCAAAGGCAGTTCTAAAGAACTTGAGAAGATTCCACGTAAATCTCCAGGGCAGAGCCATGAAAGAACCACTGAGCCATGACTAGTCACGTGTCCATTACAGCCCTGTGAGCCAGAAGGGTCTTAAAGACATTATTTCAGTAGTAAATGAGACATGAGAAAACTTGGGCTGAGATGCAAAAACAGATTTATCAATAACAGGAGTTTTGAATAAAATAAATTTAGTTCAAGAACAAACCGGATATGTTTGGCGGTAATAATTCAAAATGCTCAAATTAGCCCTTATTGGTTTTTGCACATCACCCCTCCTTCACTTATCAAAGCTCTTGTTTAATTACATACATCATTCATGACGTGATGTTTGAGAAGTTTGACGAAAGCCTTGTAGCATCCCTGTTGGTCGGCTAGTACTGAACAACAGTCTGTGTGGAGTGTAATTTTGCTGGAGAAGAAAAAACGAAATATTCAATCTTCATAGCATGGTTAGTACATACATAGACAACAAGACAAAAATCAAGCCACGATTAAAAATGGGATACATTAACAAACACTATAATAAAATTCACCAAATAGTCTATTTAAGAAAATTGCTTCAATGTCATTATTTTGTTGCCTATAAATATGGGCTAGAGATATATAGCTGTACTTTTACAGTAGCGACACCTTCAGGTATTTTTCTCCTTGAAACTCGGTAAAAACCTATATGACACTCCCCTGATCCAATTCAGGTAGGTGGGATCAAAGAACCTAGTCCTATTGGAGATGGACGCTAAATGTTAAAGAACCCTTGGCAGTTGAAAATCGATAAGAGTATGCCACAAGGCAGCTGTCCGGGCAAAATTAATTCCTACCACAAAGATCACAGTAGGTTGATCACCTGCTTGGCTTAATATCTCGATCCAGAGAAATCCAGCCTCATAGTGATGGCCCTACACTGTAATGGTAAAAGGGAATTGGATAAGAAAGAAGAGATACATTAACAAACACACAATAATAAAATTCACCTAATAGTCTATATGAAAAAAGTGCCTATAAATACGGGCTAGAGATATATATAGCTGTACTTTCACTCTCTTGCAACTGGAGCAAGTAGGTTAGACAAGAGCCTTCCAATCCCATTCAATTCTAAGGTTGTCTACCCATTTCCTCTCTTTCCTACTTAATCTAATGAAACAAATTGACTGGAATATTAGTTAATGAAAAGTGAAAAGTTCTGATCTTTATTATGGAAAAAAAGATTATAGACACAGTGAGTTAATTATTCACTATTCTTTTCCAGCCTTGTTCAGGCAAGGATTGTATCCTAGCACCAGTCATGGGGTGCCTGGTGAACCAATCATAGTTGAGTATATTATGGCCACAATGCTTTGTGGTATTAAAGGAATGTCAACAAAATCAAATAAATTATTTATCAATTGAGAGTCTTATGTTGGCAAAATCTACTGTTTTCTCATAGCTGACAGGTTTATCACCAAGGCAACAGTAAATATTGTTATGGCCACAACTTGGGCAACACCTAAAATTGTGATGCTCATTGTGCCATTCAAGGTTCAGGCACAGTGGGCTGATCACCTGAATGCCCGATTCTGACTCGAGTTTTTCCAGCACTATGTTCAGCAATGCTGGACATGGAACTGGCCACACCACTGCTGCTTAGCAGTATCATGTGGTATGGATAACAAAACAAATTTATCAATTGATCACCCAATAGACCTTTCTCTTTTAAATAATTCCCATTGATGACCGTAACCCTCAGTCAAAAAATTCTGCAACATAAGTTAGCTAGAGGTGCACCAAACACTAAAGAATTTAGTGTACTAAAATGGTACAGAATGTAAACACCCTATTCAAAATGGTAAGGTTTTTGATGGGAAAACCCCACACAAAAAATAGTTTATTACCTAAATATTCTGGAGATGTAGAGCATGAGGTCAGCGTCCCCAGGGTAGGTGTCCATGAGTATCACAAGGCCTTCTATCACATGGTGGGAGAGGAAACGGTCTCGGCCAGAGCTCAGATCAGCGAGATTTCTAAGGGCCGCAGCCAACTGAAGATAAATTATATTATGTGGGATGTATGAATGGTTTTTCGAAAAGCATTCCATACAGGCCTGCCAAACTTATCCAAGGTAAAATCAGAATGAGGAATATAGAACATCAATAGAGAGAAAGAGGAAAATATATAATGAAAAAAAACCCAGGGATTATTGAATAAAAACAGTTAAAACAGACCCTTTGACGTGTCAAAATAATGACAAAAAATCAGGACAATCCCTTTAAAAAACAAGACTTGGCAGGTCTGTCCATATCATTTGTTAATTGACAATTATGTCAGTAGTAGAGCTGTCACATGGTCATACACCGTCTGCTCATGTGCCTTTATAACACCATTGTAAACCTCTCAGTTTTACAATTGTCACCAACAGCCATGTCCCACTGCATCGAGCACTCTCTCAATATAATAGTTTGTAGCAATGCCATCAAAGACACAGTGGGCTGATTCATCGCTTGTTTGAGATCCTTGCATCCACAGCATGTTATAGGGTATTTGCTCATGGTGCCCGTAAAGAGTTGTGGACACAGCGGGCTGATCTCCTGCTTGTCTGAAACTCTCGGATCCAAAGAGTTTCCAGCTCTGCGTTTGGTGGTCGGGTGCCTGCATTTATGGCAGGTATCTTGTGTGCCTTTCATGGCTGACCATAGGGCTGGCCCCAACACTGCTCTGTGATATTAATGGGGCTTGATCAAATAAACAAACAAACATTTGAGGTGGAAGATAGGCCAGGCCCCAACAATGCATTGTGGTATAAATGGGGCTCCAAAATTCTCCATAACTCTTCACAAACATTTCTAGGCCTTCCAACCCTAGTCAGTACTAAAACTGAACATTATTGTAGAAAAACAGGACAGTATGCATTAGATAACTATATGCAATCCAACAACATGCTAAGTCTACTAATTTACCTGCACAAGAATATGACCATATTGATCGCTTGTCTTTCCATTTTCTCGATTCTGAAAATAAAAACGATTGTATGACTCTTCAAGTATAAACCCTTGAAAAAAATAATAATAGTAACCCCCCTTAGAAAAACACTTGATTGAAATCATTCAACAAAAGTATGCCTCTTTATATATTTTTATGATAAATGCAACTATAAAAATGCACACATCGGGAATGTTATCTAGCAACTGATAGAGAAATACCACATACAACTGATGGATAGCTTGGCACATATAGTGACATCATTCCCATGGGCCAGCGCAGGTTTATTCTGCCCACCAAGACCTCAAATAAAATCATTCTCTTTTTTTCTTCTATATCCGACTTTATGATGTGGGCACTCTCATATTCCCCCCTTTCTTACTTATCATCAGTATTGGCTCCACTCTCAACACCTTTAAATATACATTTAAAATAGAAGGAGAAGAAGAAGAAGAAAAAAGGAGGAGCAGAAGAAGAAAATACCAACATAGCCACAAACTTACTGCTTTGTTAATAGCATGCATGAGGACGGCAAGAGTTTTGATACAGTCAAGTCTGGCTAAACGCTTTAAAATGTTAGCATTCCCTGTCAGGAACTTAATGGAGCCAACACAATAGATCAGGGCTTCACATGATACTGACGGCTCTGTACTTCGGATTGTCTCAAGCAGGAGGCCTGGAATATAATTTCATCCTCATCATATAGTATGGATCACAAACATCTAGGCACATAACACACAAAGACTATAACATGGCTTTCCTATCACCTTCACATCTATGTTAATATCAAGAAATAAAATGCTCATCCTTTTTTTTAAAAAAGCATTCATTTTATCATTACAAAATCAAAAGATATTTTTTATCACCAAGAGCTACAATAAATATTATATAAGTGGAAACGAATCTATTGATGTATATAAAATATAGCTTCTATACAACATACTATAATGTGATAAAGAAATGTTTCATAATTCACAATAAATACAGAACAAATCACTCACTCAATATATTTTCTTCCAAGAAAAATGAATCGTTTTTGTCATTCCTACTGACTTTGAAAACAAGCTTACAGACATTCAACAGGTTGTTTCCACTGACTTTAAACTGAAGAGAAAAAAAAGGTTACACACAGTTTACACAAAGATCAACAATCTTTCAAAGAGCTAACTCTTAAGAGATTCTTAAAGTAACAGATAAATGCTTATCCTTTGAACCCTTTATCATGACATACAATCATATAAATTGATATTCTTATAGAATTTTAAGCATTGAAGTCAAGATTTCAAAGACAGAATTTCTGACTGTCAGATAATTTCCAGCAATGAATTTGTTTTAACTAACAAAACATCTGCAATGAAAACACCTCTGTTCAAATAAATTGACTTCTTTCTTTCAATGATTCCAACATCAGCATATATATTTTTAAGATTCAAAAGAGATCACGACATTAAGCCGGTTCTTTACTCTCTGAAACACACAATCAATAAAAACAATGTTGAAAATGACTTTCTGTTAATGAGTACTCACTGCAAGTATGAGCCGAGCCAGACGGAGGAGAACTTTTGGCTCATCAACATCTAACAGTTTGAAAATAACCTTAAGGATATGAGACCTGTGAGAAAAGTTTTTGGTGAAGCAGTTGTGTCCTTCCAGGGCTATGTACAACTCCCCAGCAAGCTCATCAATTCTACCACAGTCTTTCTCTGAAATCGGATGTAATGTAAGTTTGAATTAATGAAGAAAACACCCCCCAAAAACCATAAAATCATTCTGCCTTGCCTTATAGGAGCTACCCCTATTATTCTTATACAAATTATACATATAAGTAGGACAAGCATTTAAAAGTTTTAAAAAATAGTAGATTTATTCAACCCTTTTAGGAAATTGGGCATTTACAAAGGTGGACATATAATCAATCATAAATATATTACATTAGACATATTACACAACATAATCATAGAAATACAACAGTTACAACTTGCGGCCTTTCATTCAGCCCCCACCACGTGGGTCACTGAAGTTCAGCGCCCCCTGAGCTAGAGCGAAGTGTTTTGCTCAAGGACACAGTGCATGAGTGGTCACCCATTCACACACTGATCACGGTCAATGTTGACTGACTATGCTGACCGGTTCAGAATGCTATCCATTCGACCACTGGCGTGCCCAAATCAATATACTGCATTCAGATTTCCACTTACATATTTAAGACCATAGGAACTGATTTTTATTCAGCAATTTTTCTTGTTTGTTTAAAGTGTTTACAATTACTCAAAAGAAGCATGAATGAGTGTGAACTCACTTTTTGTGAGGGTAGACATTTCTGTGACTAGAGGTTCAATTTCAGAACTATATAAATGATCTGGATCTTCTGGATCTTTCTTGCCGGCACTACCTGTTAAAAAAAAACAACAACACAAAAACATTATGAGTACAGTCTAATCAATATCATTCCTTCCATCAATCAAATGCAAAGTCAGGGACAGTTTAGCATAAATTCCAAAATAGTATACCCAAGCCACAGTGTGATAAGACTTAAAAGATCGGAGTGTAAATCCATAGGAACCAAAACACAAGGTAGACCAACGAGGAAGTGGAAGAAAGTAATTTCTGAGAAGAGAAAAAACTTTTGTTGGTGGAAAAAAAAAAAAACGCACTAAAAAATATAAAAATAACAACCTGACACCAGTAGGTAAAATATGAGAAAGATAGGAGGAAAAGGAAAACTGTATCCATTGGTGTTTTGTCTAATTTTACCCCTCAAGAGGACTATCCACTATATAACATCACCCATAGATGTGTAAACCCTGTGTTAAGCACCGCTTGCAACAACAGCAGGGTAACAAAGATTTGTAATTGTAAGGGGATAGAATGAATATTGTATTTTGAATCAACTCATCCTATCAACTATGGAAAAGGTCAGAAAGAAATCGACATCTTACTTGTGCGACTAGATTTTCCAGCACTAGATTTGCGACTGCCAGCACTGCCTGAACGCCCATCACTGCCAGCACTAGATGGGGCAGATACACCAGTCGGAGCACGACCCACAAATTCTGGACGTTGGTCCGGGGGAGATTCAATTTTCTTTCGGTATGACTCAGGGGAAATATCTGTATGAATCACGGAGAGAGAAGTCAATGAACTGGACGTTTTGAAACATACTAAGGTTTACGATCATGGGCAGGTATGTCTGTTACATCTAAGTCGATAGAAATCTATTTTATCGCAATGGCAATCATCAAAATAGATTTTTCAAAAACTGGTGTAAATAATCTCTCATTGATTGAATGTCGTTTGAATTCAGCTAAAATCGGATTAGGGTAAAAAGAAAGATTGCAGAGGATTAAATGCCATGTATTTCATTGTAAAGAATTTTTGTTGACCAAGGACAAAAGTTCTAAAAACATGTATTGTCCACAAGACCAAAATGTTCAGAAAATAATAAATCCAAGTAAATCCATATTATCAATTTCCAATTAGACCACCATGATGTATGTGCCCATGACACTTTTCACATAACAAAACAATTTTTTAACATAAAATCCATAAGAAAGATGGCACCGTCTCTATTTATAAGTCAATTATCGCTAAAAACAAAGAATTGTCTAGTAAAACTTACCATCTTCGCCCGGTACATATTTGGAATGTGATGTGATAACTCCAGGTTCTGTTCCATCAACACTGACAGCTGATTGCACTTTTGCACGATTGGCTGAGCCTCTGCGTGAAGTTGACTTACTAGAATCAGGCGGTGGCCGAGGTACGAGAATGTTCTCTAGGTCAGCAGGCGCAACAGCTTTTGGTTGCTGGATGAATGACGTAAAATATTGTATTATCAATTTCCAAATCAACTAATGATTTATCATACTATGCAAATGTTAGTAATTAACAAAACCTGATAACATCTTTTGGGTCAGGTTCCAATCTATAACAGTAGACAAAGTGGCTAGAAAGTAACCAATTATCATGTGTCTACTTTAGGTTATGGAAATCAGGTTTTAAGCATTAGCCACATGGTGTTTAAAGCTTTTCTATTTTTTACTTATTTATGTAACAAAATCCCAACTTCAGCAAAAATCATTTCTTTATATATATATATATATATATATATATATATATAATCCATGAGGAGAGAAGAGAATCAGGAAAGTCATGGAACGAGCTTAAACTACTGGCCCAAGACAGAATTGAATGGAGACGATTTGTTGACGCCTTATGCTCTCTGAGGGGCCATGAGATGATGAATAATCCATGACTCAAATATTGGCCCTATTGTCCATCCCTTGTCATGGTGAGGTTAATTGTCTTAGTGACCTAGAGAGCTATCAGCTATGTCTGCAGGAAATTAGCTCCAAGTAGAAACATCCATACCTCACAGGTCGAAACATAAAGGATTTATCAACGTAAATAATGGCCCAGTATGATGAGGCTGCTTAAGGTGGCAGTCATAGTGGGATAATTCATTACTTGACTGAAATCATCGGATTCAAACCAACTTTTCTAGATACCATACTATAGTAGTTTTTTTTAAAGAGTATAGCCCTTGCAAAAAAATTAGTTACCAATGTAAGGACTTACATAATCTAGAGGTGACAGTCGTGTTCCTGATACTGGACGGGAATCAGGGCCATCAAAGTGCCGAGAGTTTAAACTGCACAAAATAAAAAAAAGGTTCTATGTCAAGGGAGAAGCACCTCTGTACAAATATCTCAAATAGTGATGAATATGACTTTACATGGCAAGGAAATAAGATCGTGATCATAGAATGTTCCTACTAATGTCTCTTAATTTATTGCATATATTGTAATAGATTTTTAGAAAATTAAAGCAATCATGTGAAGTAAAACCTTAAAATTGGTTTAGGAAGGAGAAAGTTCTTTAGTAATCAATAATCTACACCCTAATACAAGGTCACCCATTGAGAGCTATATCAATTATTAACTAGCTTAACACAGGGGCAGAAAATAAAATAAAAAGAACTGGTTTTGTCATTAATGGCAGAACCATAAAGGTCAATTTGAGATACCTGAAGGCACTTGGGGGTCGAGATTCAGGAGTTCTATTTGTTGAAGTAGGGAATAAATGTCTTTGTTCATCTCGGGGAGTGTTTGGACGTCTTGTGTCAAATGTCCGCAAGGATGTGCGAGCAGCATTAACAATCTGTGAACTTGTCGGTATCCTTTCAGGCAGAGCATAGAACGGCTTGTTCACTTTCTTGTTGTTCTCCATAACAGGTGTATTTTCAACTGGGTAGAAGACAAAATCACATGATGTAGTGAAGAGAAAACAAAGAGAAACATTTCTTACATTTTTAACCAAATCCAATATTTTTGGCTGAGAAAAATGGATTATCACCAGTATGGCCCAATTACAATCTATAGTCCATGGAGTATAATTATCAGAACCCACAATGTCCCAATTAGTAGCAAAGCAACGAGTACAGCATATTTTTTCAATTTCTATTTTTACTCAATGATTGAATATATATTTATTAATAATGCCTCAATCACGCTCTGTCAAGTCACTGATATTTTAAAAAATGAAAACAAAATTCCAGGAATTGAATCCATTTCTAAAACTAAAAATCAAATGATTGACTGAAGGTGAAAATCGACAGCACTCTTGAAAAATCTCAAACATAGAACATTTCAACATTCAATCTTAAAAAAATATTTTCATGTGACTGCTTAGCTGCTTCTTTGTCAACTTTCTCTATTCATTTCTGTATTGTTGTATTGCTATATATTTATGACCACCAAATATCCCCATAAGAATCCAAGACAATCCCATCACCTTTGCTTTCAAATCTTTCCAGTGCAGTTGTATATATTTGTTAGCAAGCTGGTAGCCATAACCCTCTAAGGGCTAGCTTACCACTTCCAGTTTGACAGAGAGCAAGGCTGTCTTGCCGTGCACTGTTTGACTGTTGTCTGTGGGGTTCCTGAGATTCGTAAGGGATACCTCTACCAATTTATTATAAAAAATAAAAGAACACCTGAATATGTCACATGTTCACAAACAAAACAAAAATAAACCCTTCCAACAGCATAGTTTTCAATCAAAACAAAACTTTGCTGATTTGGTACATAATCGGGTCCCTACTACTACTACTATAGAAATAGTTGACTCAAAAATGCAATGAGAAACCCTGCTGAAGGTACCTAGCTGACATGGACAATACCAAATTGAGTGTCAAGAATATTTCATTTTATTGAAGGGGAGTACAGGCTACATAGTACCCTCGAAACCTTGTCAAAGTGTCTTTGGATAGGTAGTTCACATGGCGGGACACCCCCTGCATGAATGAACTCCCATTCGACCTTGATTCTCTCAATTTCATTGGCCTTTCAACTAACCCAGCCATGTTTCAGCAACAGTAGCTCTTTACAGTCCCCAATCAATTCCTTTTGACCTTGTTCATTGGAAAATTTACAGAAACAAAGCAAATTGTTTTGATCTTACCCTCTTTTGCCTATTGGCGTGTTTAGTTTAGCACTTGTTTTGTTACTTGGTGTGTTGTTTTTTTATACGCTAACGCCTATTGGCGTGGCCCATACTTCACGTAATGAGAGGGCTATCATCAATTGGCATCAGCACCACAAGGGTTAAAATATGAACAAGAATTTATAAATACAAATGATCATCATAATTAGACCTTGATATCTATAATCTGGACGTATCTCTTTTAGTCTCTAGCTAATCATTTGTTTTTTAAACATTTGTATTTCAATTCTTTTAGCATTACAAAGAAACATGCTTTTAAAAAAAGAACTTTAGGATTCAATATATTGAACTACGCAAGGATAGAATGGGTTGATTCAAATGTCCCCCAAAACTTGGTCTTTACATGTCACTTTGCTTGCTTTGGCCTTGGCCCAGCAGATTTCAGATCTCTGTGTCAGCTTCAGACTCAGCCTAAATGGGTATCAGACACTCACATAGAAAGAACTACAATGCACTTAAAAGATTATTTAATGTGAACATTGTCTTTGGTTGTGTTATATAAAAGTATAAGTACAGAACTCAGCATCCCGTAACTATGGGCAGTTGAGTGGGGAATCAAAGGATAAATCTCTCATCAGTTGAGCTTACAAACACCATACACAGCAGACTGACGTTTTATTCTTGACAAGCAAAAAGCTAACGTGTTACCTTTCCTCCAATATATCACATAAAAAGTTGCAGTACGAGCTCATCTACTTGAGTATACTGTTACATTTTTAAATCCATCCCGTGTGAAACCTGACAGAATTCATACTATGGCGAAAATAAGCTATCTCACTCTCCTAGGTGTCAACAAAAATCACCAAAGGTAAGAATGCTTCACCGGATATTAGAGGACGCATGCGCAATGAACATAGATCTTACGGCTTACAGGTAAAAATCTTCTTTGCCGTGCGTTCAATGTATACCAAAGTCAGACCACGAAGACCAAAGTACATAAACAATGTTATTTCAATTTAGATTCTAGTTCTAATTTTTCCATGCATCTTTCAGTTTTTTATACAAATTGAAGTCACCTTTTATTTCCCAAAACATTCCCAGTATTTTTTTACATTGAAACACACAGTATGTTTCTGGTTTATCATCATATAAATATACCATTACAACATAATATAATATCATCGTTCACATTTTGTATATCTCAGTTACCAAGTGACTCACAAAAATAATTTTGATGGTTTTCCGTTCAAATTCAATTTTCACTTCAGTTCACTCTATCAAAGCGGATGGGATCTATAGAATTATCTTATCGTTCTATCGTTTTTTCGGTACGTAGTAACAAAACAGAACAGGAAGTATGTAATGGGCGGGTGCTTTGAGGCTAAATTTTGTGACCGTGCGGAATATAAACATGAATTCCTTACAAGTCCGATTTATTCTGATGCACAGAAGCCCATGTGTACTGATCACTGTTTTTGAAAACATGAGCCAACGAAGATACAGATACAAACCAAAATGGGTAAGGTTTTCAGGATTTTACGTGCTTTTACTTTCAGCCAGTCTGTGACTGAGAGGTCGAGGTTATCTTCTGGAGTCTATACCCAGCACATTTCACGACAATGTTTTGTTTTATCTGGCTGGGTACATTTTCTGCAGGCTCATGTCACAGCTGAATTGCCTCACTTGTCTGGATGCCATTGGCAGGAAAGTTGCATGGTGTAAAGATTTCCAATGATTTATTTCGTATTGTCAAGGAGGCTGACAGAGCTCTTCAGAGGCTGATATTGTCCAACAGCTTCACAACATTGTCCGCCAAAGTAACAACAGCCGTGCAGGTTGCTGTATGTGAAAAACTGCGGGACAAGCTGTTTGAAGATTTGCATGACCATGAGCGAGACGCATACTGTCCCATGGGATTCAGATCATCAAACATCGTCTTCAGGCGCAACGCCAGGGTCATCAATGAGAGATTCGTGCGAAAGTGCCAGGTGCCTGTACGACACAAGTTCATGAAGATGATGCTTTTTCTTTAACGGAGCCTTTGTGATTGTGTTGCTGAATTTGACAGTCTCATTTGTTTAGAGGTATTTACATTCTTTGATATGTATAATAGCTTTTATTTGATTTATCCAATCTAATTTATCGTATGAAAAGCATAATGTATCTGTGTTATTCCTTTTTTTTGTATTATGATGCGAAAACATGAATTTATGGTTTTCTTCAAAATACACCTATAAATTCCCTGTACTGTGAGCCTCCCAGCTGTTCCTGACACCTTATCACTATCACCATCTATTCGAAAACTTATAAACTTTAACAGATGTGTTTTAGAAAATAAAACCCCAAAAAAGAAACAACGACAAAAATATTTTTAAAATGCAAAACAAAAGGTTTGATCCTACTGCATAAATTACTCATTCTCCGTCTTGTCCTCTTTCTCCGTCTTGTCCTCTTTGCTTCTTCGTCCACCTGTTCCGAGGTAGGATCACTCGCGTCTGCCATTTTATAGTAGAGGGAAGAGAGGTCGCCTTGCCTGCTTAGCGCTCTTGTGTCGGGTATCTTTTATGCCTTTTTTTGGCTGAAAATTGGGTTGGCCCCAACACTGCTCTACAGTATTGAACAGGGTTTGATCAAACAAAACAATTTAATGTTGAAAGATATTATAATATAAGTGTTCTTTTCAACTTTGTATTCCCCAGGCGATGCAAATCAAAGCTTCTTCTAATTGTGAAAAAGCTCTTGATCATTTTGATGCCTTCTATAAACCAGTGTATGGAGACATGTGGCCGTCCATTCGTCTATCTCTTCTTTCATTACCAAAACATTGTGCTCTTCTAAATAAGTATTCGGATGTCTCTAAAGTTGAAGACAGATTAGAAAGAATAGGGTCATTTAATATTTTGAAGTATATCAGGAGCAATAATTCAATTCTTCAAAGTGATAATGTTAAGAGCTCTAATAACGTTTTGAACACAAGTACTAAAGTAATTGATCTAGATGATTTAAATTTAGAAGGTAGACATATTCTCACATCTTCTGGCTCATCAGATGATGATATGGAAAATAGCAAGGGCCCAGAGGAATTGCTCCTTGTTTTAGATGGAGATAACATAGAACCATATGATGAAGATTTACACAAAGATAATTTAAACGTATTTGTGCCTCCTAAACCTATGGTTACTGACCAAGAACAACTGTTGGAAGAAGAAATTCAGGCCAGCTCTTTCCAGCCGAGAGATATAACCATTGACACAGTGGCTATGGAACCAATTCTTCTTCCAGGGGAATTAGATGCATTCATTTTTCCACCTGGGGATGTGAAAAGATTTCCACAACCCAAAGCCTTCAATCAAACATCAGGTAACAATTAGCTGTGAAAATGTTTGTGGATCACCTAGAAATAAAAGACCAAATGGAATTAAAAGATTTAAATTGATAAATTGAGTGCATATATGTATTTTTTTCTTATCTTTCTCAACTTTTTTCTCTTCTCTATTTCCCCATAACTTATTTTTTGTTTCGGCCTTAACATTTTAAAGGCATAACACCTTTGTAAGTTTTTAGAGCCTATGATAAAAAAAAGTCTGCCTACTTTTTAAATGATGTTTTTCAGCAAAAAGTGGGATGAATTAGAAGTCACGCATCATATTTTTACATTGACTCACACTCTGAGGCGAGGTGGCCGAAGGGTCTAGACTCATGGCGAGGGTCTTGGGTTCAAGTCCGGCGTCAGGCACTTCGTTTTTTCCTTGACCCAGGTGTAGAAATGGGTACCAATTCTCAAACGAGTCTTGGGAAAGTATTCTGTGATAGACCAGCATCCTATCCAGAATATGACAAATTGTCACTTGTCCACTTCACGCTACCGAAACCGGGTTAAGCTCTCTATAGACTTTGTCTCTTTCTTTTCCAGGATACTATCTCATGGATGCTGCCTCCTTTTTGCCAGTGCTTGCAATGAACTTGGATCCATCAGATCATGTTCTTGATCTGTGTGCTGCTCCAGGAGGCAAAACCATTGCAATGCTTCAGACTCTAGATTTTGAAAGTGGTATTTCTGTTTATCAGTGATTGAATTACTTTGTATGCTTTCATCTGTTGCATCAGAGATTTTGTAGGAAATATGAAAGCATGTAGATTTAGGAATGGGTACCGTAGTTAATTTGTTGTTTATTTATTAGAAGAAGAGTACATCATACTAAAGGCAATAGGAAAATAGCATGTCATTTAGGGAATGACAAGGATTGGGTAGTTTTTAAATGAGTACTGTAATTTTTAAGAAGATGAATTGTGGTTTAAAAAATGATCTATGTTTTTTACAAAGAGAAATAATGCCCAGAGTGGTAGAACCTCCCAGTTTATGTCAATTGCTGAGGGGGTACCCACAAGGGCTACAGTAATTTGTTTATTGGCCTGTCTTTGATTAATACTGCTCAGTGT
>JARBEQ010265272.1:0-10208 GCA_030265355.1 Tritonia tetraquetra
GCAAGGTGGGTGATTGTGTGATTTTCTCTCTCGTTATCATTTTGGGTGATTGTGTGATTTTCTCTCTCGTTATCATTGTCAGGTTTACCTTACGGTGTCCGGTTTATCTGAAATGAATAATCATCCCCGGCATTCCTTCCTCTCTGTTGCATGTTGGGATTGAATTTATTTGCATTGTATGTTTGATGTGATATGCTAATTTGTTATGATGAAAGTTCCACGATAGCTGGACCGCTCAATGAAACGCAAATCCCCCCACTCCCAATGATGGTTGCCGCCCATGGACCACGTCATTCCTAGTGGTCCATGATGGCATCTTGTCTGATCTCCCTGTCTCTTTCCTTTTTTCTACCTCACAGAGGTCTCGCGTTTATAAATAGGTCCTTTCACCAACAGGGACCTTGACTCTTAAAAACTCCCCACTTTTGTTAAACAATTTATGATTATTTTCTCACACTTTAAAAAAAAAAAAAAAATTTAAAAGAAGAGAAAAAAGAAAATAAGAAAGAATATAAAGATAAACTTCGTATGAAGTTAAAAAAAAAGATCAGAATGACATCAATCATTTTCTTTTTTCTTTCACAAATCGCTTTTTAAAATATTGTCATTTAAAAATCCAAATTCCAAGAAAATGCCAAAATAAAAATGCCAAATGCCAAATGCTTTTTTTCTAATGCCAAACGGTTTTCAAAAATGCCAGGTTTTTAAAAAATCTGGCATTAAAAATGCCAAACTGGCAATCATGGACGTGTGAAACTTACCTGTGTTGATAGACCTCTAAAACATAAACAAAAACAAAAACAAACAAACAAACAAACACCAATCTCCGTTTGCTTGATGAATGAAATCCTATTGATAACGCAATGTGGTTTTGGTGCCAACTCTGCGTTCTACCACAAATGAGGCACAAGTTGCCTATAGTTCCGAACGGTTCGGCTTCAGGCGTGATGATGCACGCAGCTACATGTACTCTAGATCTAAGGATTTCAGACAAGCAGGTGATCAGTCCACCATGTCCAAGTGGCAAATTATCCCAGTTCTTATATAGCTGAGGGGTGACCACAAGGGCTACATTAATTTGTTTATTGGCCTTGCTTATGATTAGTGTATTGCGTATGGTGTGAATAAAGAGTTGTGGACACAGTGGGCTGATCACCTGAGATCATTTGATCCACAGTGATTTCCGACTCTGTGTTCAGCCATGCTTGGTGGTCAGAGTGTCTGAGTTTATGTCTGGTATCTTGTCTGCCTTTCAAGGCTTAAAACATGGGGATGGCCAGGCACTCCTTTGGCGGTATCAATGGGCTTTGATCAAACAAACATACAAACATACAAACATACAAACATACAAACATAAATAAAGAAATTATTGTTGGTCTCGTCGCCACTCTATACCTATAGTAAAAATGGGAGAATTTGCCACGTTAAATTATGTGCAGATTAGTGTTCAACGTTCCGAAAGATCTAGAGAAATGAAACACATTCGAATACAGACGTTTGTATTCAGAGAGCCGAGACCTCCACCCACTTGGCCCCTTTCAGTCATGGCCTTGTGCTGTGTTGCGTCATGCTGAGCCTTAGTCCTCCTACCGCCTCTCTCCGGCCATTTTCATTCACTGAGAGAGCAACGAGAATGTGATGGAGAGATGTGATGCCATTCCGTTTGGGGCCTGAGGTCATTCTCCCACCTCTCTCATGCCATTTTTATTCACTGAGAGAGCAATGTGATGGAGATGTGATCCCATTCCGTTTGGGGCCTGAGGTCATTCTCCCACCTCTCCCTGGCCATTTTCATTCACTGAGAGAGCAACGAGAATGTGATGGAGATGTGATGCCATTCCGGTTGGGGCCTGAGGTCATTCGCCCACCTCTCCCTGGCCATTTTCATTCACTGAGAGAGCAACGAGAATGTGATGGAGATGTGATGCCATTCCGGTTTGGGGTCTGGGGTCATTCTCCCACCTCTCCCTGGCCATTTCCATTCATTGTTCATGTCGAGATCGTTTTCGCATATCCCGATGACCTGAAACCGTTTCCAAATTACAAGGGGGGTGTCAATGCACGCAATTAACCATTGTTATTATTTCGACATATTATTGCTTTCGATCATAGAACATGCATAGCATTATGAGCGATAAACATTTTTTTAAAAAATGCTCCTCCTAATATTAATTAGACTTGTAGATATCTCAATCTATCAAGTTATGTTTCACACTTTCTGCCGCTTCCTGGGCTCCGAACAATCTATCTTTGATCCCCATTGGACTCACTTTGGAATGGTATTGATCTCTTCTGTCAATTATAGTTAAATTATATCTTTCTTTCTTAGCCAATTCCCTTTACCATTACAGCGTAGGGCCAGCACAATGAGTCTGGATTTCTCTGGATCAAGATATTAAGGCAAGCGGGTGATCAACCCACTGTAAACAGTTAAATAAATTACCCCAAAAACAAATCAATTTTGAATAGTAAGCGAAAGTATGGCATACTAAACTGTGTGTAAAGATGTTATTATATTTAAAAGCCGCTAGTTGCAATTTCCAAGGTCGTACTTTTTTACATTCGTATATTACGTATGACACGGGGGGTAATTATGTCTCTGGTTGTCGGTCGCGATGACACGTAATATTCGAGGTGACATATTCAATGCTGATTTATTTATATTATTCGTGTTTTCCCGAGAAGGGGAGAGAACCGGGATATAATATCGAATGAAAGACGATTGATTGGGGGCTGAATTGAGGAACGGGAATTTTTTGAAAGAGGCCGTTTTAGAGCTCAATTATTTCTGGCGCCAGATATCTTCTAGCCGTGAATAGAATTGGTAATATATTTATTTGATCTGTAATGGAAGGGGGAATGCGTGCAACACCGACAGGCTTCCAACCCCGACAATGGGATTTCTCCAGGGACTAATGAATGCAGTCATACTGTATCATCCTCCTATTGTTGCCGACGTTGGCATCGGGATTACGGGGGCATTTTGTTGATGTAGATGTTTGTTTGTGTTTTGTTGTCTGTTGCTGTGAGAGGGTTGTTTTGTTGCAGAGAGTTGTGGTTTAGATTTTATCACGGGGGTGATCGTGTGAACAACAGCTCGCTATTTCCTCAAGGCCTGATATTATTATTATTATTTAAAGAAACAAATTACTTTAGGAGGGTGTTTTCAATTGTTTCATCTGCTTTTTTTTTTTCCTGCATGGAATATTATTCAATTAGTTTCCCATGTCAAATTGGGTTGAAAATTGTTTACGTCTAAACGCGGAAACCATAATATACGTCTGGAAAGAGTTAAAAGCGTTTGAACGACATACGTTTTGCCTTCACAGTGGGTTGATCACCTGCTTGGCTTACTATCTTATTCCAGAGAAATTCAGCCTCATAGTGCTGGCCCTACACTATAATGGTAAAAGGGAATTGGAAAAGAAAGAAAGAAAGACTTTTTGCCTCGGCTAGGTCACTGTGAATATGTTTTAGGTCTCAGAATTGAATTCTTTAGTTTATCTTTTTCGGGGTCATCCCTTGCGCAGTGGTTAAGTCAGAGGTCCCACATTATGCATGTTTGTTTTGTTTTTTTTTCTCTGGACCTTTCAAAGTCGTCATGGCTCTGCCCTGGAAATTCACGTGTAATCTTCTCAAGTTCTATTGAACCGCCTTTGATGTTACCTTTCTTTGTTCAAAAGGGCGTGAATTTTTTTTTAACTTTAGAACATAAAAAAAAATATTTTTTATTTCTTTTCTATCTTTCAGGGCGGCCAATCCAAGTATGTGAAACAGTTCCATTTCACCACCTGGCCTGACCACGGGGTTCCAAGGTTCGGCCATTCCTTGCTACTCTTTAGACAGAAGATCCGGGCCTACGACTCTCTGGACAACGGCACGTTGGTCATCCATTGCAGGTAACACAAAGCAGATTGCCTCATATCTTAGGTCCCGAACGGAGTGGCATTTTTAGGTGGTATCGAGTCTCATTCACAGTGGGTTGATCACCTGCTTGGCTTAATGCCTTGATCCAGAGAAATCCAGCCTCATGATGCTGGCCCTACACTGTAATGGTAAAAGGGAACTGGATAAGAAAGAAAGATCGGGTCTCATTCACATTATCGTGGCTCTCTCAGCGAAGACCCAGACATTCTAAAAAAAATCATTTCACGCGCACGGCCGAGTGCGTTTGTTTGGCCTTCCCGTGAGTTATAAAATAATATGCTTTGTGGGTCCTCACTGAGAGAGTGATAACAATGTGAGGGAGATGTGAAGCCACTCTGTTTGGGGCTTAACATCATTGTCTGTCTCAAAACTCACACCGTTGTATTTGTTTATTTGTTTGGTCGAACCCCATTAATACCATAGAACAGTGTAGGGGCCAGCCCCTATGTTCGGCCATGAAAGGCACACACGATACCTGCCACAAATGGGGCACCCCGACCACCAATCACGACTGAACACAGAGCGGGGAAACTATTAGGATCAAAGAGTTTCAGACCAGCAGGTGATCAGCCCATTATGTCCACAACTCTTTACTGGCACCGTGAGCAATACACTGATCAGACGAACGCAAGTTATATGTGATAATAAGGACAGAGTGAATGGGCTAACCATCTGCCTATCTAAAATTATTTGGATACATTTTTTTCTAGCTCTGTGTTCAGATATCCACGTATGGATGGGGCATACCAGTCTTCAGGTGGGCGGGTGACTTAGGTACCCAGTTTAGCATGTGGTTGGTTCCAGCATTGCTGTGATGTATTAATAGAGCATTTTCACATAAACAAATTATAGGATACAGGCATTATAAAAGAAACTTTGTTTGATCGAACACCCCATCAATACCGCAGTGCGGTGTTGGGGCCAGCCCTATGTTCAGTCATGAGAGGCAGACAAGATACCTGCAGGTACCCCGACCACCAAACATGACCGAACAAACAGAGAGCCGGAAATGCTTTGGATCATAGAGTTTCAGACAAGCAGGCGATCAGCCCACTGTGTCCACAACTCTTTACTGGCACTATGAGCAATACACTGATCAGTATTAATCAAAGGCAGGCCAATAAACAAATTAGTGTAGCCCTTGTGGGTACCCCATCAGCTATTGATAAAACTCTGGGCAATTGTTTGTGTCTAAAGTTTGATGTTTAGCGCCCTTTTTAACAAATAAAGATCATATCAAAGGCGGTTCAACAGAACTTGGGAAGATCCCACGTGAATCTTCAGGGCAGAGCCTTGAAAACTCCGCAAGGTCCAGAGAAAAAAATCCGCACCAGGCGGGATTTGAACCCCGTCCTCCGTGTCCAAAGTCTAGTGGCTTGACCACTGAGCTAGGGACGCCCAATAATGTTCATCTCGTGCTGGGAAATGGGAAGATTGCATTTCTTGTTTTAATCATTACTTGGCTTTTCATTGTCCCCTGCACGACATAATCATTATTTTGTCCATGGACTTCACAAACGAACACGATTTTGTATAGTTTGGTTTCAATGTTTCCGCCGTATGTGTCAAAATCTGCTCAGTTTTCTTATAGCTGGGCGCTTTGCCACCAATGCCTTATGTGTCAAAATCTACTGAGTTTTCTTCAAGGCAACAGTAAATACTGTTATGGCCAAAGCTTGGGCAACACCAAAAAAATGTGATGCTCATTGTGCCTTTCAAGGTTTGGGCACAGTAGGCTGATCACCTGCTTGCCGTATCTACCTGATCCAGAGATTTCCCAGCTTTGTGTTCATTAATGATGGACATGGAGCTGGCCACGGCACTTATACTTGGGGTATAATGTGGTTTGGATAACAAAACAAAACAAAAGGTTTCAACGTTTTAACGCCTTAAGTTTAAGATATGAAGTTAACATGATATCAAATTTACAAACCTTTTGTCACTTCAGAAGTGGGACATTCTGTTTATAGTTTATCTCCGACAGGACATGAACTTGCATAGCAGGAAGAAAAATCCCTTTATATTCTGTGGCCTGGCCGAGATTCGAACCGCGCACCTCCTGCTTTGTGGGCGAGTACATTACCTACTACACCACTGATGAGTCTTGGTCGCAGTGTCTTAGGCCTGTGCATTAAGACAAAAATGACAGTCCACGCATCTTCTATTTCCCACTTTGGTTACAGAGCTTAAAATAGACTTGCTTTGCGGTGCGCGCCGCCCCTATAAAACTCAAGGTTACAGATCAAAGTCAGATTTGGCTTAGTGCGTTTCTGCCCTTAGAATTAAAAAAACCATTAATGAAGTATTTTTGCTCGCCCTAGTCACAAGCTTTCTTTTTCCCTCCCCCCCCCCCCCCCTCCCCTCTCCACCTCTATTCCTTCCACTCTCCACCTCTATTTCCCTCCACTCTCCACCTCTATTTCTTTCCACTCTCCACTCCACATATATTTCCCTCCACTCTACACCTCTATTTCCTTCCTACTCTCCACCAGAGCTGGTTCCATGTTATTACTCCCATTTCATTGAATTCGTATACAAATCCACTCCGTCACCTGATCCACCCCTCTTTCCCCACTAGCCATTAACCCTTCCCAAATTTGCATTAACCCTCCACTGCCGACCCCACCCAAAAGGTTGGAGCAGGGAATAACCAATAACCAATAGGCCCAGTCATGCGATAATGTCCGGCGTCCCGTCTTTATGCTCATCCCGCACGTGTCAAAGGGGTGAACCCCTGCTTAGGTGAAGTCGCCCCTGCTCATCTCATCAACTTTCTCATCTTTATACAAACACACACGACATTAAGGAGGGGCTGGCACTACTAGTATTGATGAAATATAGTATATCCTTTAAGGCTCATAGGGCCGCTGCTCAACCCTGTTTCGGTGACGTGAAGCGGACAAGTGACAATTTGTCACTTTCTGGATAGGACGCTGGTCTATCGCAGAATACTTTCCCAAGACTCGTTTGAGAATTGGTACCCATTTCTACACGTGGGTCGAGTGAGGCAAACGGAATAAAGTTTCTTGCCCAATGAAAAAAAGAAGTGCCGGAAGCGGGACTCGAACCTATGACGTCGCAATGCAAGTCTGTAGTCTAGAACAGTCGACCACCTCGCCTCCAGTATTGATAAACGGTATCAATAAAAGACGTGGGTTTGATCCCCACAGTCAACAAAAAACACTTTGTATCTCTTTATGGCGATTCGTCTGGCACATTCACATTTTCCCCACTTTCATTAATACCTATACACCGTGGGCTGATCGCCTGCTTGTCTGAAACTCTCTGATCCAAAGAGTTTCTGGCTCTGGGTTCAGTCGTGTTTGGTGGTCGGGGTGCCTGCATTTATGGCAGGTATCTTGTGTGCCTTTCATGGTTGAACATAATGAAATAGGGGCTGCTGGAAGTTATGTGCCTTGTCCCTTTTGGAAGTTTATACATTTCCTTACACCTCTCTTGTTCATGGTTGAACATAGGGCTGGCCCCAACACTGCCCTGTGGTATTAATTGTGCTCGATCAAAGAAATAAACAAATGAATATCTATAAACTGGGGTCCCAGTGGCGCTGAGGTACTGTTCTCGCCTCTAAAGCTAAAGGTACCGGGTTCGATTCCCGGCAGCATCGGGTATTTTTCTCCGTGAAACTCGGTGAAATATGTTATGCCACCCCCATGTAACTATTAAGGTTGGCGGGATCAAAGAACCTAGTCCTATCAGAGACGGACGATAAACTCAGAGATCCCGTGTGCACGTTGAGCACGTTAAAGAACCCTTGGCAGTTGAAAATCGACAAGAGTAGCCCACAAGGCCGCTGTCCGGGCAAAATTAATTCCTACCACAAAGGTTGATCACCTGCTTGGCTTAATAGCTTGATCCAGAGAAATCCAGACTCACTGTGCTGGCCCTACACTGTGATGGTAAAAGGGAACCGGATAAGAAAGAAAGAAGAATGTCTATAAACACATGGGGTGTTACGGGACCGTCATCATCGGGTCAATGCTTGATACCTGCTACGACCTTATTCTGACACCTAGGCCAAAGATAATCAACAATAAGATAGTCAACTCAACGATTTTTACCGAGGCCGCATGAGAGTGATGTCCCTTTATTAGCTAGTGTTCACATACATCTCTTGTTGTTTTTGTTAATTCAATTCTCGATTTAAAGAGGCATGATCGTAACGCATTCTTTTATCAAAATTATGTGAACTAAAAAATGTCGCACCAAAATGTTGTTCTATCTGGCGCACGCTATGGCACAACTATCATCTAACGTGCAAGGGAAACAACTCTTAAAGTTTACTTCATTATAAAGTGAAATACGCCGAGTTGACTATCTTATTGTTGATTATCTTTGCCTAAGTCAACACAACAGGCAGGACGCGTCATATCAACGTCCCACTCATCCACGCCATTAAAAATAATAACATTAAATTAAAGGTAAATTACCACACACACACACACACACACACATATACACGTGTGTGTGTTGATGCGCGTGTGTACATTGTACATTGTATACATGTTTGTGTCAGTGTGTGTGAATAGATAAATACGCAAATAAATAAATCAAATAATAGATAGGATTTAATAAAATGCATTGTTATATCAAAGGCATGATTTACGAGTCCTCGAAATTGGGGAAGATTGTGAGCATTGAAAGCATGTTGAAAAATGTCAAGTGTTCTATCAATTGGCGTTTCCATGATTCTACCCGTCAATATCAAAAGAAGGAGAGGGGTGGGGGAGGGGTGGTACTTGTTGATATCAATCAGTTCTATCTTCATGGTCGAACAAACATCGGAGTAGACAATGTCCTGTCCTATGCTCATCAGATATCTTAATTGGTTTGACATTCAAAAACACTTTTTTTGAGTAATTGCTTTGTTCTTCTATTATTTATTTTTTTTATAAAGGAGATATAGATATAAGCACTTAGGCATTGTACTTTCCACACTGACGGCCGTGGGTTTGATAATTCACATGTAAATAAATTCTAAACTGGTATCATTGGTCACCTATTTTGATAATAAAGGAACTTATTTTCTATATTCTCATAGTGGGTTTGGTCACCTGCTTGGCTTAATATCTTGATCCAGAGAAATCCAGCCTCATTGTGCTGGCCCTACACTGTAATGGTAAAAGGGAACTGGATAAGAAAGAAAGAAAGATTTTCTATATTCGGAAGCAAAAGCATTGAGTCTATGAATCAGGTATTAAATAGTTATGTGGTTAGTTTTACGCCCTTGGCAGCTTATTCCAGGACTTGATTCCTTAAGGAATCTACACAGGCAGAGCCATAAAAACTCCAAGAACGTCCGTTAAAAAAATTCTACTTCGCTCTCAGGTTTCGAACCCCAGGACGTTCTGTGCACAAAGCTACACTACGAATCCTCCCTCCATTTCTATGAGAAAAACAAAAGTGCAATAAAAAGTTTCATCTCACGAAACTCGTGGTTGATTCGTACGATCGTAGATAGGACCGAATCTATATATTCCAGATTTATAATTGCTAAAAGGCTTCCATCAGTCCGCTGTCCATCTCCCTTCTCAGACCACTGGTCTTTCTTTTGCTTTCATCCAATATTCTCTCCTCTGCTTCGTCTAATGGATCATGGTCTCTTCACTATATAGACTGCCCACTGTCCATCGCCGTTCCCTTTGCGCTATATATATATTTAAAAAACGGCCAATCCCCTTACACGGTTTTAAAAGGTATTGGTGTCCATTTGGGAGTAAGGTAATTAAGGCCACTCCCGACCCATCAGCACCTTCGGGATACTCCTCGTGCTATAGTAGTGTCACTGTATGGGACCGTTTTGATTGTGTTAATAATGGTGCTTTCGCGACGAGTCTGTTCAGCACTTTACATCTATGTATTTATGAATAATAAATGGGTAGAGATAGAAACACAAATGTAATATTATATATAAAGAGGGGGAAATGGGTGGGGCGGGGATAAAGAGAGAGGAAGAGGAGGAGGAGAAGCAAAATGAGGGAGGGTTAGGGTAAGAGATAGGTGAGCTGTAGATAGTTTCAACAGTTGGGAACTGTAATATTAACACAGATAGTCAACAATAAGATAGTCAACTTGGCGTATTTCACTATATAATGAGTGGGGAAACTTTAAGTTTCCCTTGTACCTTAGATGATATCGTGCACCGGATGGAACGCATTTTATGATTTTGGTGCGATATTATTTTACTTCACATAATTTTGATAAAAGAATGCATTACGACCATGCCATTTTGTATCGAGTATTGAACGAACCAAAACAATAAG
>JARBEQ010265283.1:0-10208 GCA_030265355.1 Tritonia tetraquetra
TATACAGTTGTGAATGAATTCACTATCAATATCGTGACTTCCTTTGTAATATTATTTATTGTGTATAATATTATCTAGTTTCCTATGCCATTCTGTATACATACTTATTCTTCTAATTTTAAAACGCACGTCTGTAAAATGAATTTCCTGAATTTGGATGAATAAAAAGTATTATTATTATAAATATTATTATTATTATTATCATTATTATCATTATTATTATTATTATTATTATCATTATTATTATTAATATTATTATCATTATTATTATTTCATACACTATTCTTTCTTTGAGAGATAGCCTAACCAGTGTATCTTTTAAGAAATTGGTGTCATGCGTTCTCGTTCTACTAATCAGCCGCTGCGTTATTGAAAGTGATTTAGGGTATCGTTTGGAAGATCAGCCAGACAGGAATTACAGTAGTCCAATTAGGATTTCACAAGCTTCTTAGTCTAACTGGTCAGAAAGAGGCTACGGATACTAGAATATATATCTTTTTTAAATAGAGATAGAGAGAAGGTACATTGATAGACGGAGAGACAGACTGACTGATAGCTATTTAGATAAGTAGATAGATATATAGCAGATAGATAGATAGATAGATATATCTTTCCTTTGCTCCATATGTGAACATTACTGGAGAAAGTGGTTGGCACTCAGGTCTACATTACGCAAGTTATCATTGCCATTTTATTTGTAACGTGTAAACGTTAAAATAGCATCGGCATTATGTTCGTAGCGGTAACAAACACAAGAAAACAGAGGAAAAGGACACGTGCGGTACACATGACGTATTGCCGACATGTTCCAGAGAAGGGTTCGACCAGTAAGAACGGGATGTTTAGCCAATCTGGCTTGGTATAGACTAACGCTCCGTTGATGGGTGGAAGTGATGGGAATTAGTTAACTTTGGAACGCTTCTTATGAAAACTAATCACGTTTCTTTGACTCTAACTAGCGGTGTGAAGTGGTGCAGAAAAAATGAAAAAAAAAATACTTAAGCATAGCAATAAACTCACTCATATAGAAAACAAGAAGAAAAGACATCTCAGCTAACCAATTTACACGGTGATGTTTGATTTGATTCCATTTTAGGAACCAATCATCTGAAGCGTTGAAAGACTAGATATGGGTTCAAATCTTTGCTTCATCCTCATCTCCATTGCCACCTTTATGATTTTGATATCGCATCCAACCAACTCGGGTAAGTGGTTTTCACGAAGAGAGCGTTTCCTTATTCCAGAATTTTCGCATTGGTCAAAAATTGGTTTCGCTTCCTTTATTTTTTCAATGCGTATATCTTTTCACTACAACCTCTTTTATATTCATTGAAGACATAGAGAAGCAAATCAAATTTTGGTGTAAGGAAACCCACCTTAAGAAGTTTGACTGGGAATCTATGTCAGGGAAAGAGGGCGCATGTGGTTACCTTTCACTAGACTCAGGGTGTCAGGTCCGGAGTTTGAATCCTTGCGTGTAAGGAATTGTTTCTCTGGAGCTTTCATAATGTCCAAGGCTCTGTTGTGGAATTCTTTACAGGAGGTACCGTCTTTTACAATACTTCATCGGAAAAAAAGAATAGGACTAGCAACTAACTTTGAAACCTCGAAGTCGGGGGCGGCCAAACCCATTATTCAGTTTTTTTTTCACCTTTGATAAAGTGCGTTTTGGGGGGGGGAGGGGGAGAATTTTTCCATTGGCTACAATGATCGACACGTGCACATTTTCTACCGCATTGCCTTGAAGTTGTGTTTTACTTATAAGGTCAAGTTCGTACTTCCGTTTTACATTAATCCCTTGATCTAGCAGACGTCAAAATTGTGACTGAGTGTAAATATGGCAAATCATTGTCAAAGACTTCTTATCCAAAAGCTCAATAATGATGTAATCGAAAAAACATTGGATGTTTAAAAAAGGTTTAACATTCCTCTTTCTACTGTAAATAGGGTCTTAATAGGAAGAAAAAGACATATTGACGAAATAAAGACCAAAGCGGAGTGTTTTTGGAACCACAATGAGTCATGGGTTCGTAGGAAATTTGACGCGCAGCATGGCGGCTCGTATTTCTGCTTGTCTCCATAGCAACGGTGACGTCACAAAATATTGAAGTTGGTGTTAAGATGAAATTCTTTTTGCTTGAATCATTTAGGCCCTTTCCGTTCATTTTATAACATGCCATTCTCATTTTTTCCACAATGGAATGTAGCGGGTGTAGGTGATGATAGGCTGTTTTGTCTTCAAAGTTAGTCTTTTAGGATTTTTTTTAAAACGCACAATTAATCAATCATAGATTTTTTTCTTCTTCATATTTTGCGACTGTCGAACATCTTAAGTTGATCTTAATATCAACGATCATCTACAATAAGGTGTTTGAATCGATAACTTTTACCGATGACGAATGAAAGTGATGTTCCTTTATTATCGTGTGTTCCCATAATTCTCATATTTTTTGGTGCTCTATTATTTTTTGGTGCGTTCAATACTCGGAACAAAATGGTATGGTCGTAATGCATCATTTTATCAAAATTATGTGAACTTAAAAAAGATAACGCACCCAAAACATAAAATGCGTTCTATCCGGTGCACCCTTTGGCACAACTATCACACAAGGTGCAAGGGAACCTACTCTAAAAGTTTCCTCACTCAGTATATAATGGAATACGCCGAGTCGAACATCTTATTGTAGAAAGATCTTTGTCAATATGAGGTCAGTTTACACACAACATAAGCCATTTCTCTTACAATCAAAACCTTTACACACTTGAAGCTTTGCCAAACCAGCCTAAAATGAACGATTTCGCATTATTGCTAAGTGGTAGACAGTCTTTCTGATTTTAAGATTTGGTCGCTCCAAGCGCCAGTAAAATATGTATGTAAAATATCGCTCTGCATGCACCTTACACCGAAAGGTACTAAAAAAGTTATCGATAAAGAAAGAAAGAAGCGCTCTGCAGGCTTGCAAATCTCACACCAAAGTCCTTTTAGATCTGTGCTCGATCGGTCATGCATGGTAGTCGTGCTTTTTAAAATCAAAATATGCTGGTTCCATGTGTCCATTCACGGATGGCCCCAAAACTGCTTTGGGGCATTGCCTGGAATTTCCTTGTGACTACAATCGTTTCTGTGACGTTTTCTATTGACGTTCTTCTCCGTTCCTCTATCATTCTCGCATTCATGATTTGATATCATATTATCTAGTGTTTTTGGATAGTGCTTTCTGGCATCAGTCACATAGACGATTGCCCTAAACTGTGGGGGTTGCTCAGGAGGCTGTTAGTCGTCAGTGCTGAATCTGTTCAGCTGTCTCCCTGGTCTGTCTTGAGCGAGTTGTTTGCTCATCTTGTTTTGTCTCCAGATCTGTGGGTAGAGTATTAGTTGGTCAGCTTTGCGATTTGTGATGAAGATGCGTTTTTTGCGACCTTTCCGATTGTATATTTCAACTCGCGACTAAGACGGCTGGCAGTGATGGGTTTGTCTGGGTTTTTTTGGGGGGAGGTCTCTTTTCGGGGCATGCTGTCATGGCTGTTTGAGCGGGTATATTTGGATTGGTAATAACGTCTTTTGTCGTCCTCAGCGGAAGTTGGAACTGCCTGGGAAGCTTTCTCCACTAACAGAGATGTTTTCTTGGTTGGGACAGTTCATACGCCCCAAAACACGCAACGCCGTTACATTCTGGTCCAAGCACAACAGAGAGATCCAGCGATGAGGCTGGAAATAGCGTTAGACTTTCAAAGACCACAAGGTGAGACAAACAGACGCCTACAATGTGAAATGAAATGGTGCCACCAATAGTAGGATGGATGTGGTGTGTATTATGTGGTGTCGATGCCAGGGTTCGCGTAGTGATTATGGTGATTACGATGACTGTGATGCTGCTACTGCTGCTGATGATGATAATGATAATGAGGAGAATGAAGGGGATTATCATCGTAACAATAATAGCAATGACAAGTAATCATTAGTTGACATGGAATGCTTTTTTTTGTTGTTGTAAAAAAAAATAATCATCATTTCTGTTCCTTTCGAAGTGACTCTAAAACTGAGAGACAGAAGTGGCGAGAACTTCAATCTGGGCTTCCCCACACGGTCGTTACACATGGGTCAGAATGTCAAGATCATCATGGTGTTTTCTAGCCTGGCGGAGGCCTCAAACAACTTCACCCTCTACATCGATTGCAAACAGACGGGCAGGGCCCAGGGTCTCCCTTTGCAGAAACTTTTCTCACAGGACACAATTGTGGTAAAATAACATTTTAACTGCTGCCATTTTATATGTTCTGCCAACTTTCCCCTTAATATCATATGTATGTATGTAGGTGAGTTTGTGTGATTGTCTATCTATTGCTCTATTTTTCAATCTGTCTACCTTTATATCTATTTATCTATCTGTATATCTATCTATCAATTTATCTATTTATCAATCTATCTAGTTATAGCTAGATACGTGTTTGCCTAGTGAATAACTGGCAAGTGCAATTCCACTTATCTACTAAACTCAGTCCTTTGTCTGTCTGTCTATCTACCAATCTTGAATGATTTTTCGTGCTGTTCTTTACTATTCCCGATTTCCTATTTGCGTTTGGCTTATACGATAAGTAGGTTTATAGTGCCCTGCCCAAATAAGGCCCACCATTTTGTTTTGACGGAATTTGAGGTCCAAAAATTATGAAAACTTAAAACGTTTGGTGGTATTCACACTTCACCAGATTTGTACGCTCCTGTAACTGAGACTCAATGATGTTTTGTTGTTCAAGTGAAGTGGGCCTTATAATTTAACTTATTTTACAGTTACAATATGCTAGACAAAATGCTCCAAGCTCATTTCTAATGTTGAGCCCCAAACACCACTCAGCCCCTAAAAGGCCAGCCCTTGGTGTTGGATGGGCATAAGGCAGCCCCTCGGTCTGCTGTTGGCGGTAAAATCCGACCGCTGGTTGAGCGAGAACCATTTGGGGCTTATCGTACATTTATGCCAAGATATTGACTCGCATCATGAGCATTTATCAAACTTGTAAAAGTCGTTTCTTCTTAACTCAATCTGACGCCAAAGCAAGTTGTTCAAAATGTTTTTGATGAGAAAGTCGCCACCCCAGATTTGGATCGGCATGCATTGTTGGTAAATTATAACGATGAATAAAAACGAAATTTCATTTGTGTTTGGCTTTTTACCTTTAGTTAACGGATAGAACATTCTTTTTGTGTGTGTTGTATGCCACAGCTTTATAGTACAGTGGGGTTGGCCTTATCATGTTTGCATATTTTTTTAATATGACTTTGTCTACTATCTATACCAATTTGTATACAGTTGTGAATGAATTCACTACCAATATCTTGACTTAGTTTATAGTATTATTTATTGTGTATGATATTATCTATTGTGGACAATATTTTCTATTGTGTATGATATTACCTAGGGGTCCCAGTGGCGCAGAGGTACGCTCTCGCCTCTGAAGCGAACGGTACATGGTTCGATTCCCGGCAGCGACACTATCGGGTATTTTTCTCCTTGAAACTCGGTGAAAACCTATATGCCACTTCCCTGATCCTATTTAGGTAGGCGGGATCAAAGAACCTTGTCCTATCGGAGACGGACGATAAACTCGGAGGTCCCGTGTGCACGTTGCGCACGCTAAAGAACCATTAACAGTTGGGCATCGATAAGAGTAGGCCGCAAGGCCGCTGTCCGGACAAAATTAATTCCTACCACAAAGGTCACCGTGAGTTGATCACCTGCTTGACTTAATGTCTTGATCCAGAGAAATCTAGCCTCATAGTGCTGGCCCTACACTGTAATGGTAAAAGGGAATTGGATAAGAAGAAATGATATCGTCTATTGTGTATAATATTATCTAGTTTCATGTGCCATTCTGTACACTTACTTATTCTTCTTATTTTAAGAAGCACGTCTGTAAAATGAATTTCCTGAATTTGGATGAATAAAGAAAAGTATTATTATCATGGCTTAGGCCCTCTTATCGGACTCCAGTCGCTTTGCCAAATCGCGAGCATTTCAGAGTCAATAAAAATAAGGTTTTGCAACTATGTGACGATCATCTGTGAAATTGTATTTAAAGCCGTTAACTAACATCCCTGGCCAAGTGATTCATTTACCCTCCTTTTCCCCCCAGACTTTTTCGGGTTTTCAAGGCTCTGCATAAAATGGATAACACATGACTTATGTGTCTTCTCCCGATTTTTGAATAATGATAGCCAACATTATAATATAACTTTTCGTTTCAGCGTAAAGGCGGCAGTTTCCAATGGCACACGGGGTCAATACAAAGTATCCTCCAAGAATCCAAATGTGCAAAGGACGCGGACACAACCAAAAATGTTGGGTTGGAATTGCCTCAATGGTCCATGCATAGTCAAGTCTCTGGTAGAGATGGTGCCACCCGCAAGGAGGACAAGGAAAGGTCTGGTGCTCGGTATAAGGTCGATACACGGCAACCAACAAATAGCCGCACCCCATCTACGGGCAGACCGGCTTCCACCAGTGTGAGGGTGGTTAGGAAACAGACTCCCTTGGAGGGAAACAAGCCTGTAGATCCACCCACGAGTCGGGGAGAAGATCTCTCTAGGCGAGGAGACACAGCAGAGAGACGCGATTCTCAGGGGAGTAGAATTACTCAGAATAATTCACGCATCACTCCTCCCAAAATGCCGGATCCTAGGATCGACCAGGATGCAAACGGTGAGAATGGTCTTTTTAAATTCTTTTTCTTCTTTTTCTAAAAGAAATAATAGTTAATTGTGTCTGTATTTGGCCTCAAATGGAGTGGCATCACATCTCTCTCACATTCTCGGCACTCTCTCAGTGAAAACACGGAACGTCTATACAACTCATGAGAAAGGGAAACCGGAACCAATGCGTGCGCTTGAATCAGTTGTTCTTTATTCAGACTTTAGGAGTCTTCACTGAGAGAGCAACGAGAATGTGAGGGAGATGGGATGCCACTCCGGTTGTGGCCGTAAGGAGAAAGTTGAGAGAAATATTGAAAACAACTGTAGCTATCTAGGTTCTCATTTGGGAAACGAGGAAAATGTGAAAGTGACGGATAGCTGAGTTGGCTGTGCGGGTGCTCCTCTTTCTCTATCTGATTGTTTGTTTGATCGAGCCCCATTAATACCACAGTGCAGTGTTGGGGTCAGCCCTATGTTCAGCCATGAAAGGCACAGAAGATACCTGCCATAAATGCAGGCATCCCGGCCACCAAACACGACTGAACACAGAGCCGATAACTCTTTTGATCAGAGAGTTTTAGACAAGCAGACGATCAGCCCATTGTGTCCACAACTCTTCACTGGCACCCTGAGCAATACACTGACGAGGAGGAATTGCCTCTGGGGTTTGGGTTAGATTCTCACTGTCGTATGTCACTTTTCGTCTCTTTGTGGTTGTTTTTTTCTTGCATTGTCATATTTCCCGCCTTTCCTAATACGTACCACTACGTATTACTGCTAGTGCCGGCTCCAATTTAACCATCTCTTGGTTCCCTTCACTTGGGGGCGTTGGAAACGTAGCGGTAACGTGCTTAGAAGGTCTTGGGTTCAAATCAGGTGACAACTGGGATTATTTTCTTTCCACTTTCTCTGAGTCTATATTGCCCTCGGCATGTGGGTTCCCTATAGAATCAAACCCTATCGGAGATGTACTATAAATCGGAGGTACCGTCTTTGATATGACCTGCGATGAATGAGTTGTCAAAGACGTACAACCAAAAACTATATTTTTCTTTTCATGTTTTCAAAGACGTACCACCAAAAACTATTTTTTTCTTTTCATGTTTTCACCAAACAGACAGGAGCCAGTATGCCATGCTGACAACTTCCATGAGAGAGCTCACGCGTGCCTTTCTCGAAATGAAACAAGATATCATGATCCAGGTGAGAAAAACAGGGTTCCGTTATTAGAAACCATATGGTATAGCATAGAAGTAAAGCCTACTTTTTTGACGTGCTCTGGCATTTATTAAATCAGGCTATCCGTTTAGATGACATTAGGCTAACTATAACATTACAGGTGTGATTGGGGGTTACGCATGTAAGCAAGGAACTCCGACACTTCCTGTCTAGGGAGACGAGGAGACGAAGAGTCTATTATGATAAGGTACGGTATCCTTTATTGATCTGTGAAGAAAATTACGTTGTGTTTCGTTAATGAGAAAAAAAGACAATAAGCAAAGCGGGATAGATCAATTACATAGAGTCATCGACATCTTAGACACTACAAATAATGATATTTACTGTCGTCACAATGCATATCTAACTAAATTAGTCAGGTGCCTAATTTAACATGTAAAAAGGAAGTATGAAAAAGATCAAAATTTCTACAGCTGATGTTGATATGATGGAAATGGAGTCGGCACTGATGATAATATGAATAACCAAGGAGAGAATAATGTAACAGTGCCAGAAAAATAAGCCAAAGAGAAGGAAGATAATTGACATGTCAAAGTGGGGAATCGAACCCACCCTGTCGGCCTCGCCAAACTTTTGGAGCGATGTGAGGAAACCTACTAGGCCAGTAGGTTACAGCTGATGGAAAGAACGAGTTAAAATATCTTTGTTTTGTTATTGTTGCTGTTTTTAATGAATTAAACGGCCACTCCTCTGACTAGTCTGTATTTGAAGGTAGAGAGGATGTGACTCATCTTTTTTGATTTGATCCAAAAAAAATCAAAGCATATCTTTTCATAAAAACAATCAGAAGAACCATTATTCATATTTATAAAATCAAATAAAACGTCTTCTTAACATTTAATTTCAATAAAATTTCACTACACTATTTAACAAATTCAAGATTTCTTGTTTATAGTTGTCAAGGTCTAAGTCTGACCTTATACGGGCTTGTTTAGAGGTGACGTCAGCATACCTAATTATTGGTATATTATCGAAAAAGCCTCGATAGTCGTTGGTATAAATCGACAATAGTACAGATGCTAATACTATTCCTTGGTGTGTCCCAGTGTTTGTAACATTAACAGATGACTCACAGGTGTTATCATTAGAATTTAAACAAACACACTGTGGTCTCTATGTAAAAAAAATCAAAGAATCCATAGACGATGTGTGCAGGTAAATACGATACACTCTTCTTTCGGTTGTGCGTGTGTGCTGTGTGCGTGTGTTTTTTGTGGGGGTGGGGTTGTGCTGTTGTGTGAGTGACAGAACCATCGTTCTTTTGTTTTCAGATTTAGACGGAGTATTGGGGCATTATTGTTGCCGTCGTTGCTATCATCATTACTATCACCATCACCACTATGTGGTGGTGTATCACCATCGTCATCCTCGTTAGCGTCATGCTCAAAATCATCATCATCATCTTCATCATGGTCGTCATTATAAAGCGTTTGATCAGAGATGACCCCACCGTGACTGTGGCCACTTGAAGAATTGTCTAATCTAATTTATCTCCCCAGGCCCAGGAGACCCGTGCCCTTAGAGAGGTCATGTCCTCGTGTTCCATGTGCCGAAACAGTAAGTCTTTAAAAAATCTTGTCGTACTGACGTGCTGTGCTCAACGTATTTTTGTTAGTCATTCATTTTGGTGTAGTCTTTGTGACAGCATCATTTCTTGGTCTTTCTATTCTTAGTATGTTATTACTGTAGCAAGTCTTCAAAGAGAAGTAGAAGCATACAAATGACTATTGCTATTGTAGTAGCGCCTAACAGGCGGCTGTGTTTTTGTGTGCTCTGCGATGATTGTTTTTCCTATTGGATATATTTACTTCCCAACTTGGATTTTTATACCATTGTATTTGTGGATTTGTTCTTAACCTTTTTAAATACGTATGCCAAAGTTTTAACAGTGGATCTTTGCAAATTCCGAAGTTTTATTTAACTATTGTTCGTCTTGGTCCATTTTACTTCACCACCATGTTGGACAGAGATCTGCTCACTTTCTGTCCTGACCACTTTAGATCACAACACTATTCTTTTAATAGACGAGGCAAGCGTGGAGGCAGACGTAAACTAAAGAAAATTAGAACAGTAATCGGCAACCGTCCTATCGGTCACCGCTCCTACACGAGGCCACCAACAACACTAACACAGGTTAACACACAACGCCTGGACCCACTGACACAACATGACGAACACATGTTGACAAATGAAAACAAACACAAACACACCGAAGAGCTAAGAGCACTAACAATAAACTTTCAGAGTGTGTTACCAAAAGCAGTTGAACTGTGGCACTTGATTA
>JARBEQ010265294.1:0-10208 GCA_030265355.1 Tritonia tetraquetra
ATAGATACAAAGAGAAGAATGGAACCAAGGCCACACATCAAGCGTTCTAGTGGGATACGGCCCCCTTTTATGTAATAGGTATCATATTATTATTATTATAATGGTGCCAGATTAGCCTCCCAGACTGGGATGTAGCGGAAATTCCTAACCGACCCCTACCTCACCTACTACCGCTATATTAGCCTCATTAGCATAATTGCCTTCGTATAATACACTCCTAGTCTGGTTGGTCTACATTTCTCCATTTCCTCGGAACTAATTGATAATCATCTTTATTATTATTATCATCATTATCTTTGTTGTTATTATTGTCTGGGGTTTTTTTTTTTGGCGATGATGATGACGATGATGTTACAGACCATTGTTATATTGTAAAGTAATAAGTTAAGAATTTTGTTTTTGTTTTCTGTTGATTATTTCCCCTTCGTCAGTTGATTAATTATCCTGACCTTTTAAAAGAAGGCTGAGTAAGCATATTATTTTAACCAAAGTTAATCGGGTTGGCTTTTCCTCCCTTTATTCCATTCGAATCTTATCGAGTGTGTCTCCATTACTTTTCTAATGTTATCGCCTGGGTCTTTTTGTCTTCAGCAACTCCTGTCACTAAAATATAGTGTGTGTGTGTGTGTGTGTGTGTGTGTGTGTGTGTGTGTGTGTGTGTGTGTGTGTGTGTGTGTGTGTGTTTTAGTCTCTATTATCTACCAACTTATCTGTCAAACATTATATTGGTTAGTTTTTTTACACCGCTAAAATTGCGCTGTTGAGTGATAGCAGCTCTTCATGGGTATGCTGTCCTCACATTCATTTTGTGTTCAGGTTGTGTTTGTAGGGAGACTTTGTTCAAATGTTCACTGTATTGCTTGGCTCTAGCTTCTTGTTATGATATTGTATCCTTGCTAGTGCTAGTGATGATGGCAAGGCTACCGATGGTGGTGGTGGTGATGATAATGAGAATGATAAGAATACTATTAATCATGATTTTCGTCACCATATCATTATAGGTATATAGCATTATTGATATGTCTGTCTATCTATCTTATTCTATCTATCTTATATCTGTCTATCTATCTTATTCTATCTTATATCTGTCTATCTATCTTATTCTATCTATCTTATATCTGTCTATCTATCTTATTCTGTCTATCTTATATCCGTCTATCTATCAAGTTTAGCTCTATCTGACTATCTATACCCATTACGTGTAGTAAAGTATTAAAATGTTTTTCCCTCTTTGTTTCTATTTCACCAGATACTAACAAGCAGTGGTGATCCTTTACCGTCTTGGATTGACTTCGACGCGGAAAGAAATGTTCTATTCGGTATTCCTACGCGGAAGGACCTGGGTCAACTGGAACTGGAGACTACGGCCGAGGGTGAATCTAGCCAGGCGTCCGTGACCTTCACCATCATCGTCAGGGAAGTCCAGTCACTCACTTCCGGTGGCCCCCTAAAATTCCGCAAGACTTCCGGCCCGGAAATCATCCGCTGCAAACGGGAAGAGCCCGAGACCGTGGCCACGATCATCATCGATGCTGACATGGACGCTTCTCACGTCAAGGACCGTATGGCCCTGCTTCAGAAATTCTTGAATCATATGAACCTTCAACACGATATGGTAAAAATGGTACCCGTTGGAAACTCACCACTCCAGGACAGCGCGGCCCTTGTTTCTGGTACAGGAGACTGCACGGATCGCCAAACCCCTGGTCTCTTCATTTCGTGGCCCGTGGGTTGTGGACAGGTCAAGGAAGGTCACTTCCCAGTACTCCAACGACTGGATGATGATTCCGGCAACGGGAAAATGGCCCAGGCTCTGGGACACCCTATCATCGGATGGAGGGTTTCCAACAGTCACTTGCAAGCCCTGAAACGTAAGAGGAGACAAGTAATGGCCACGGCAACACCGACTCTAACCCCGGTCATGCCAACCAAAACTGACACCACCGGAGGAGTCACTGACGAGCCAGAAGAGAAAATGTCCAGAGTCGTTCCGACGAGAAGTTCTCCCGTCATTCAGCCAACACCAACCCAGCCTCCAACACAGAAGACGACAGAGCCCACAACAACTGAGAAGACGACAGAGGAAATCAAACCAACGGAACCCACAGTGCCTGTAACGGAACCTGAGAAAAAGACCGAGGTACTACCACCTGTCACACCTCCGACCAAAGCAACTGAGAAGCCAACTACAGCTGATAAAGGACCGAAACCGACGGCCTGCGTACCAGGACAAAGACCAACACTTAAGAAACAAATTTCAAAGATTCAAGTCTTTGTCGGTGACATTATTGATATGCCAATCCCCGCGGACACATTTGAGGACTGTGAGACAGGCGGCACCCGAGGCCTCTCTCTCATGTTATTTAAAGACACATCCACAGAAATCCCGGAAGATTTCTTCCTCCAGTTTGACAGCAAGAACCAGAAGATAATCGGCCTTCCAATGGACGCTGACATGGGTGCTTATAAGATGAATTTAGTCGCCAGCAAGAATAAGGACATTCCCCTGGCTACCGCCCCGTTCAAAGTCGTGGTGAAGGGTACCAAAGGGAAGAAAAAGATTAACCACGAGCTCAGCGTTGCCATAGACCTTGACTACAACGAATTCGTCAAAAGCGCAGAGCAAAAGATGAAACTTGCCAAAAAGGTGGCCAGTATTTATGGAGATTCAGACGCTAGTAACCTGGTGATAACAAAATTGAAACCTGGGTCTGTCCTGTACGGTTGGGCCAATAAGACCTTGTCCTCCAATAGCTGTCCAGTGGATGGCATCACCGATATGGTCAGTAAACTGGTCAACCCTGATGGCACTTTGTCCGATAACGCTATCGAAAAAATGAAGCCTTATGTATTGCTCGGAGCCGAAGCAGCTCCCTCGGGATCTTGCGAGGGTGTCAATGCCTTCCCAGCAGTCAAGAGTAAGCCTAGAGTTGTTAAACCGACACCTGAACCGGATATGGTGAGTACCACAGAAGACATGGTAGATAAGTCGACTAAGAAACCCACAGAACCATCTGACACTAAAGGCCCAATGGTGGTTGACAATTCGACAACCGAGAAGACGATGACGACCAAGAAGGGCGATAAAGAAGAAGAAAAGAAGGAAACGACAACAGAAAACGTGGCCAGGGGTTCTAAAGGAGGCGACGATGATGACATGATGATCACCACTATCATTCCAGCCATCGTCATCGTTGTCATTCTCCTCATCGCACTTATCATCGCATGCGTGTTGTACAGAAAGAAGAGGAAGGGCAAGATGAACGTGGAGGAACAGAATACATTCGTCAACAAAGGCGCACCTGTCATATTCCCAGACGAGCTGGGTGACAAACCTAACGACGTCAACAAACCTCTATTGGTCGAGGGCAGTCCGGCCCCGCCACCCGAGTATCACCGAGGCGTCAGCGAGAGTCCCGACCCCGAGGTCGCCAACAACCACCGGAACAATACGACGCACGCCGCCCCGGCCGAGGACGGCATCACGGAAATGCCCGAGCGGCCTTATGAGCCACCTCCTCCAGTGGCTGCCTCCAGCAATAACAAGCAGCCTCGACCCACGCAACAACCGATGTCACAGCATTCACAAATATTGCCGTAAAGACTTTTCTTTTATTGTTCCGTTTCTTAACTTTTTTTTACGATTCCCTATTATTATTGTTTTGGATTGAGTGTTGCAAAGACATGATAGAGAAAAAAAGAGTGTGATTATTATTATTATATTATACATATTATTATTATCATTATTATTATTATTATTATTATTATTATTATTATTATTATTATTATTATTATTATTATTAATGATGACATTGACTTTTTTGTTGAGAGGAAAACGATGACTGTTGGTCGCCTGTACATTAGCATGAGCCTGTGGTGCTGTAGTTTTATTGAATTGTGATGTTACCTATTGTGACTGACACACCTTATTTGCTGCCCAGCGAACTGAATGATCGTACTCTTTCGCAACAACATCAACACGTATGACCCGATTCTTCACCCATTAGCGCCCCATCACGATCTTGCCATTGGTCGGTTATTACTTACAAGGAAAGGCGGCGGATTTTTTTTTTTCGGGGTTGGTTTCCTGGATCACAATTTTTATACATTTTGATTTTTTTAAAATATGTATTGACAGAGTCAGATCAACACGATTCTTTAAAACAACATAATTTTAGCAATTAAAACAAAAATGTCTGACTCAGAAGTAAGTTGATTGCCATAGCTGCAGCATTATACAAATTTGAGTGGAATGAATTGTGAACAAAATCAGAAAAAGATATAACCTAGACAAAGATTTACTGTGACCTAGTCTAAGTTTGACTATGATCTAGACAAAATCTCACAACATCATAACGAGCTGTTGAGCTTTGATTAGATATGACCAAAAAAAACGTATAACTGCAACTTCCTGGTGATTTTGTCAATATAGAACAGTAACACTATTCAGTCATGTTATTTTGATTTGAAGTTCGAGAGTTTGGACAAATTAATAATTTAACGAGACACTCGTTTGTTGTTTATTTTTAAGCTGCTGAGGCTGATATCATTGTGTACACATATGATGATAAAAGAAAGAGTTTGATTGGTTGTTAACAAGTTTTGTATACCACTACCACGTGACTTGAGAGTAACCTTTCTTTGTTTTATTTTATTTCTAATTTCGGTGTTATTTTATGTGTGACTCTTCAAATTGTTGTGTCAGTAACATTTTTAAAGAAAAAGATATGTATACAAATTTATTTACAATTGTAATAATAATAATATGACTTTGTGAAATTTCTCAGATATGCAAACTAATTACAATTTTGATGCGCTATATTGTTTGTATCACTCTTATCGATTTTCAACTACAAAAAAAGTTATAACATTTTTTAAGCAATTTTTAGCAACTGAGCTATATATTTTTATTTTTTAAAACTCCTGTCTTTAAGGGATAATATTACTATAATGCATGTGGAAATATTTCACTGTAAAAAGAGCTTAGAATATATCCTGACTGCTTTCTTTTTTAAAGCATGATGTGGCTGTTCTCGTACATATGTCCGAAAGCGGGTTTGAACCATCGTCTATTGACAGTCATTTATTCGAAATAGCAGTTTAGTATGGGAAAGTTCTGTTCAATTTTGATTTTTATGACCAGAGAGCCTGATCCTCGCAGCAGAGGAAAAGGGGTATCTGTTTTGTAAGATCATGTTGAGCATGGACTTTCTATGGCCATGTTATTATATTATGTTTTGATAATCTCTGTGCATTTATGAAACGGTTATTTTATAATAATGATGGTGTTGAGAAAGCATTTGGAATGTGAGTGCAGTCATGTGACGTTGAGATGATTACACGGTGGCACAACACGCGTGAATGTCCCTACGAGAATGGGTATAAGGGCGTAAGAGACAGCGAATGTGTTGATATAAAAGAAACAACGTGTATGTGTGAGTACATGTGATTGTGTGTGTGTGTGTGTGTGTGTGTGTGAGAGAGAGAGAGTACATGTGAATGTGTGTGTGTGTGTGTGTGTGTGAGAGAGAGAGAGAGTACATGTGAATGTGTGTGTGTGTGTGTGTGTGTGTGTGTGTGTGTGTGTGTGTGTGAGTAAATGTGTGTGTGTGTGTGTATGTATGTATGTGTGTGTGTGTGAGTACATGTGAATGTGTGTGTGTGTGAGTACATGTGAGTGTGTGTGTGTGTGTGTGTGTTTGCTTTACTCGAGGAAGGTTGAGAGAGGAAGAGGTGAAAAGAGAGGAAAATGATGGAGGGAAGGAGTGTTGTTTTTTATCTTGTCCAATGCTGGTGACATATTTCCAATGACCACAACATTGTGAAAAAGTCTTTGCTTGAGTTTGAATCACGTACTTCTTTATCTTTGAGGATTTTAAAATTGCTTTGTGTGTTTTTATTTAAGACTGAAACACTAATTTGTTATTGAGGACCTGCTTTGTCAGTCTGTGAAGTAGTTACTTTGATGTGTACGTTTTTCATTTGATGGTGTTTTATTTCTCATAGTTTGTTACATCATGGTCAGTGTCCCTAGATATGTCATGAATCTTTGAGTCCCAGCGATGATCAGCCAAGTTGTAAGGACGAATCACACCAAGTCATGTGACAAACTGGTGGTATAATACCTGAGAGTTCCTATCTCAGACTTCTTTGCTTCCTTCGCCACCTGGTGCGGTCTGATCTCGACTTTAAGGAGCTGTGTTTCAGCCTCTCACTGGTTTGAACTCAATTCTTGCAAGTGGGATAAGTGTAAACTCTGCACTAATTCTTTCCATTTTGATTTCAAGAGTTAATTAAATCGATTGAAATCGAAGGTGTTCATGTTCCCTAAGAATGAAAACACATGGTGCAAATATTTATCTCATTTATTTTACAGTTGGTGAAAGGGAGTGGGGAAAATTCCCCCCCCCCCCCCCCTCCCTTATTAAAAGATGTTTAATTAATTTAAAATCACATTTCAAAGTTTAAATTTCTTATTTTTATAATTTATTATTTGTGAAGTAAAAATTATGATTTTTATACTTTTACACGTGTTACTATTTGGACGCTTTTAAGATTCGTGTCAATTTATTTGTGATTGTGTTTGTTTTATGATTTGTGATTGTGTTTGTTTTATGATTTGTGATTGTGTTTGTTTTATGATTTGTGATTGTGTTTGTTTTATGATTTGTGATTATTATTTTTTTATTTTCTACCGTTTAGATAACATATTTGAATTATATTTCTACACAATTTGGTTTGATTCACGACTGTATCAGCTACAGATCTAATTGAGTGGCACACGGGTACTCTAGATTTTAATGCTTCGGGAAAGGGTTGCGGGGGGAATGAAATTACGGGATGTGCTGGTTTCTGTGAGCACCTAATTAGTGCAAATTGCCATAATGTACTCGTCAATGTTTATGTAATACTAATAAGTAACTGATGTTTCTAATTCGTATGACGTCTGAATGTTTGGAATTGTAGAAAATAAACAATTGAGATAAATGTGCAGTGCTAGCGTCAGGTTTTACGGCTGGTACTACACTGACAACGCTAAAAGTAGAAGACAGCCGGCGAAATGGGAGTATTTTAAATCGGTAGTGATGGCTGAAATAATCGGTTATTGGGAATTGCTCTCATTTCACTTGCTGGATAAATATGATCTTCACGGCTTAGTTTTTGGCCTCAGATTACTCGAATGTTGACGCAGAGCCGGCGAGACAGACATAGGATGAAAGGGCCAATGTTAAAATTGGGTTTGGGTCAACAAGGAGTTGACCATTGTCTATGAAAACTGGCGCGAGGAAAAAGAGAAGCCTCAAATTGTGTTGACATGCAAAGTTTATATTTGTTCTGACACTTTGGTTGTATTTTTTTTACAAATATATTGGCGAAGGAGATGAGAGAGAGAGAGAGAGAGAGAGAGAGAGAGAGAGAGAGAGAGAGAGAGAGAGAGAGAGAGAGAGAGAGAGAGAAGCATAGCAGAGTAGTCCCACTTGTGTGTTGACAAACAACCCATAATTTACCGCGGCAGACGGGAACAATTCATGTCAAAAGTTACAGCAGTTTAATAAATCATGCACTCATTTGGGACTATTGATTGTATACATTTTATTTACGTTTTTATGTCGTCATTGTCGAGTTTTGGGCATGCACCGGCGACCCAGCCATTAGTCAGGCCCATATAAGTACATTCAGGTGGTCGTGGTTTTTTTGGACGCGTACCAGCGACCCCATTCAATGATATGGTATAGACTCCTAGAAGTAGGTGGTCGTGGTTTTTTTGGACGCGTACCAGCGACCCCATTCAATGATATGGTATAGACTCCTAGAAGTAGGTGGCCGTGTTTTGGACACGTAATGACGACACCACTAGATACGTAGATTAAGATGGTCTTGATTCTGGACACGTACCGGCCACTCCATTGTGTAGGATAGACCCGTAGAAGAAGCAGATTGTCATAGAAGTACAATGCCTGTGTTTTTGGATGAAAAGAAAAGTTTGTAATGCACGAATGCAGTGATGCTGAAAGTGAATATATTATTATATTAATACTAAGGATTATACTATAATATTTTTATGTCCTCATTTAACTCTGTGCTTTAAATAACTGAACGGCTCCTTGTCAACAGTACTGCTATTCTCACCGTCAATTTTTATTATTATTACTATATTATTATTATTGTATTATTAATTTGTATTTATCAATATCATTTTAATTAATAATGTGAATGATGTATGTACACTTTACTTATTCGTGAATCTGTTTGTTTTTGTTGTTTTGTGTATATCTTTTTGTGTCATCTTCGCCATGCTCATTCATCATCATCATCCTCATCATCATCCAAACAGTTCATCATTACATGTTCAATGGTATACTCGAATTTGTCACCTCCATTTGTTTGTGTAATAAAATATAAAATTAGTAATTGTCTTTTTACCATATTCATTCTTCATTCATTCCTTCATAACTTGTGTGCACTCAGTTCATCTCTTTTTCTCCCCTCTACTTTCTTCTATTTCTACCCCTGTCACTATTTCTATTCCATTACAACTACGACCACAATCTTTCCTCAAACCTCGCCCTCTCTCTTTCTCTCTGGTAAATTTGTGGTTCAAAGGAAATTTTACACTTTTTTAAATTTTGAAAGCGAGTTTCGTAGCTCGTACATCCCCACAGATCAAAGTTATTAGAGTTCTAAAGGCGTCTGTCCACAACAGCCTTCGATCCCCTCCGCAAGCGTAGGTAGCGAATCACTGCTATTCACCAGTTGGCTTTCTGCCGTGCGGTCTTCTTCTTCCGTTGATTTGCAGACCATCTATGGTGTATTGTCGCAAAATGAAATACATAATGTAAGTCTCAGTCATCTAAACATGAAAAGACTGAACAAATGACACAAGGGCTCACTCACTGTGTGACCATCTTCAAACTGTCCCAGGACAATCGATGCAAGGCACATGGTAAAGTACTGACGTGTTTTGTTTTTTTTTGTTGTTTTTTTTGGCGGAGCGGAGCGAGGCTGTGGACAGACGCCCTAAAAATAAGATCAGAACCATGACATTTAACTAACATTATGTAAGGCATGTTTATCCCCTTTCCCCCTTTTACCTCCCCCGTTCCTGTCACTCTATCACAAGTACACTGTACATGCCACTTTATCGTAGGGTCAGTCGCCACTTGATTGGGATAATGATTCTAGATTGTCATTTAAATTCACAGTTCAGTTCGTAATCACACTTCAAAGAAATTGAAGATCACTCAATAGAATTAAATTATGAATATTATTTTGTTTTCAGCTGTTAGAACAAACAAGGCATGAGTTTATTTTAACGCCCGTAACCTATATGAGTTATTGTGTATTTTGTGGTTAGGTATGTTTATTTTGATATGATATTGAATTCATGAGTGAGGAATACCATTAGATCCCTTTTGAATTTGATCAGGAATGTAAAGCTGTTTATATTCTCATTTCATTTTTAGCGAGATGGGCATCGAAAGATGGAAAACGGCTTTTAGAATTATTATTTTTACATTGGAAAATTCGATGACATTATAATGATATTGTTTAGCATCATCATTTTGCATAGATTATTAATTGGTTATTCTTCTCCACTTTTGCCATGCTCTTTTTCCCCTTTTCTCTAACCTTTTCTTTTCTCACATCATAATTTGGTCATTTGTAAATTATTCCATTTCGAAGTCAGGAACGGTGAGTCAAGAGTTAAAGAAGATGGTAGTTTGCCCGATTGGCCGATCACGATGTCGTCTGCCAATAAGTCTGATTTCCTGTTGTGAAGCGAATGGTTGGACGTTAGATATGCCTGTGCCTGTAACTAATGTAACCTCATTATGAATTATTAATAAATTATAAAACCATCCACAACTGACTTCTGTCTTTTTTATGCGTACCGTATAATGTATTTTGTTTACTGTGTGTAGATGGCGTGTTTGGTATGATTTTTCTACTGGTTCCCAATCTATCAACCATCAACACAACCCGTCGTCTTATGTCGTTTGTGTTTTTGTTTATTAGCCGAGGAAGGCTAAAACATGTTGTCCTCTTTAGACGAAGGCTTCATGTTTTTTTTGTTTGTTTGTTGTTGTTTTTTGGGTTTTTTTTTTTGTTTTTGTTTGTTTTTTTTTTGTTTTTTTTTGGGGGGGGGTACTTTTGGTATACTACTTCCGACAGCCCTAATTTATTTTTACATTACAGTAGAACAAGGA
>JARBEQ010265316.1:0-10207 GCA_030265355.1 Tritonia tetraquetra
TCTTTAACGTACGCAACGTGCACACGGGACCTCCGAGTTTATCGTCCGTCTCCGATAGGACTAGGTTCTTGATCCCAACTACCTGAAAGGGATCAGGGGAGTGGCATATAGGTTTTCACCGACGGAGCAAAATACCCGACGCTGCCGGGAATCGAACCATGTACCTTTCGCTTCAGGGACAAGAACCGTACCTCTGCGCCACTGGGACCCCTAGGATGAAACTACCAAATATAATATAAAACATTGGCTGCTCTAGCTTACCCCGTAGCTGTGCTTTCAAAAACACCGTTATAATTATCACTACCCTGTTGTAGAACAATAATGTTATCATTCATTGAACACAACTAAACATCAATCTTTAAATAATCCTTACTCAAAATCCACGTCAGTGATAAAACAATTGTTCTAACGAAAACATTGTGAAGGTTTCCCATTACTGATGAATTAGAGGCACCTATATAGCTGTCTGAATAGGTGTTGAAATCAAACGAATGTCTATTCCGTCCTGTCAAGCTATTGGAATTACAACCAGATCTAACGTAGGCATTAAAGTCGAGTGTCTTATAGGGTAAGCCCTCACGTGTCTAGAAAACGTGCAAACCGTGCGCACTGCTAACGTAATTGAATCGCCGTACCTGAAAATAAGTAGTAATTTAAGGGTTTGTTTCCAAAAACGATCTATCTGCAGTCAAGACATGTCACCTATCAAAACAACTATGCTTTTTACTATTTAGATAGCATGTATTGAGAACAGCCATTTTGTTTCATGTTATGTATTTTTAGCATTGTTGCTTTTTACGTTTGTGAGTGGTGGAAAATAAATTGAAAACTAATATTTTTTGCCCAAAGTCGCAAGTTGTCTTTTAGAATAAATGAGCCGATACGTCTGATTTCACGAAAGCTACTAAAGATCAAATTGACCAGCGCCCAAACGGCGGAAAGGCCGGAAGAGGTAGAAATAACCGGACGTGACACAAGGAGCACGGTACACATTGGCTCGGTGCGATGACCACGAAGTGAACAAATACTATTTCACTTACAATAGAACATGTGCGCAAGACTCCTGCTGTAGCACGTGTCTGGGAACGTTGAGAAATTCTGAATTGTATTAATGACACAAGACCTATAGCTGGGTACTAGAAAGTTGTGATCTCAAAACAAACTACACCATCTGCGATCTGTTGCTACCTGACGTTGTTGTTGTTGTTTTTAACCAAAACATTGCTTTCTTCTATAAATCTCAGTCAACTGTTAAAACCAATTAACAAAAAGATCATCAAAATGGATAAATGCTAAACAAATATAGATATAGATATAATGATCAGGCCTAGTCAAAACTGCGATACCTCAGTATTTCATATCTATTGGTTTACTGTTAAATAGAACATTAAAGTGCAGCGAGCACTGGTAATGATGACCGTATCAGGAAAGGAGGGAAAATGTAAAAGTGCCAGAAAAAGCCACAGAGAAGATAAATGGTGTAGGATAGTAAGATCAAAGCCACGCCTAACAACGGTTGATAAGGTCAGTCGATTGAATGGACTTCCCTGTGGGTACACTGCGAAGCGGATCTGTCAATGGCCGACGTGGGTTCAATTCTGACAGGTACGTACCAGTTTTCTTGTTTATGACCATTATTTTGGCATAATTATCACATGTTTCTCTTCCCCTAATACCTATTCTAAGTCCAGCCTCCATCAGCGGTAATAGCAATAGTGTGATACTAACAGTATGAACCGTAGTGGCTGCGGCAGCGACAGTGGTAATGGTATTCTTACAACAACATTATTCGTAGCAGCAGCAGCAGTTAGTAGTAGTTGTATTGTGAATAGGCAGCCATAACCTATTGTCAGAGGTAGAAGTCGTTGTAATTATGTAATCTAGCATTACCACTATCACGGAACCATGTGTGTATGTCTCTCTCACTTTATACTTGTTAGGTTATACCTACAATCAAAGGTTCATAACATGACCAATTTTATAGGTCCACGTATATCAATAATATCGAATGTATGTATACCTAATATCCTTCTGTACACTAACCACTGGTCATAAATCTTTGCTTAATCAGTTGGTTCCTGTTCTCTCTGTAAGATGAAAGCACTATAATAATGTATGTGTGTGACATTATTCCGGTTTTTTGTGACGTTACAAGTTGGTTCATTGGCCCTCGTGGAAGTTTTTTTTTACTTTTATTTTTCTCTCTGTTCTTCGACTTTTACTGGCCTTCACAGCATAGCAATGAGTAATGATATTGACATCTTTTATTATGAATTGATAAAAAGTATTAAATGTTGCACTGTGTCTTTTCTTTATTTTATGAGAATATTGTCATGACTTGATATTCAAAGGATTATATTTCATTAGCCTATAATTGACGATGGAATCAAACGAGTATCCTTGATACAGATTTTGTTTAATGGGACTTCGTCAAATACTTCAAAACTGCGATTCAACGTTTGATCTATCACATAGGTTGGAGTGGGCATGTATTAAAAAAGCCACAAGATTGCAAAAATATGGGCTGGATTATTATTTGGTACGGAAAATATTTGCATATTTGAATAAATTCCATTCCGACATTTTATGCATATCGTTAAAAAATACAACCTTGTTGCTTCTCCATGTTTCTGTCCTGAGCAAAACTTTTCAGCAGTTGTAGGTCGTGTATTGTTTCTACTTTAGTTGGTGAGGCGAATGTATTTTGTTGACTTGTGTCTAGCATTGTGGAGTTTGTGTATTGCTTAACGTCTTGGTTTAAGCTTAGAAAGAAGCTAGTCGCCAGGTCTCTCGTTAGGCCTGACCTCAGAATACAAAAATATCCTCTCCCGCTCTCATTAATTGTGGGCCTGATGGGAACATCTAATGGGTGTCCGTCGGGCCTGACCCCAAAATACCAAAAATAATCTCTCACTCTCATTAATTGTGGGCCTGACTGGAACATAATGGCTGTCCGTCAGGCCCGACCCCAAAATACTAAAAACACTCTCTCATTAATTGAACGCCTATGATATAACTTAGGTGTTATGTATGGATGGTGTTCAGAGAGTTGAACTTCATCGATAGCCCCCAGGTTCCACTATCATATATCAATATTGGTGTCATTAATGTTTCATAAAGTTGTAATTTACGTTGTTCTGTTACAAAGTTATTTCTCGACCAAGTGTGTTTCATTTGATTACATGCATTTTGTGCAAGTGTTCTTCTCTTTCATTGATAAGGTTGCCCAATTTTCGGACACTTTTCCATATTTTTTTCGATATTGTACTTATGTATCTGGCTTCAGAGTTACAAAGAGGCTTGTCCTAAACAGTGGAAGTGCTGAAGAGGTTGTTAGTCGTCTGTGCTAGGGTAAAGAATCTGTTTGGTCATCTGTCTCCATCCTGGTCTGTCTTGGGAGAGTTGTTTTAATTTTTGTATGTCTTGTTTTGTTTCCAGTTTTGTGGATAGGGTGTTTGGTTCGTTGGAGTTCTGGTGTTTAAAATTAGTTTTTGTGAGTTTTCCTACAGTCTTTTTGAGATCATGGTTTAAGGTGATTGGCAGTGATGTTTGGGTTCGTCGTCTGTATTTTTCAGGTCCATTTTTCAAAGTATGCTGTCATTTGAGCGGGTATGTTTTCGTCTCTTCTGGGGATGTGGCCTAGTAGTTTCCAGCGATTTCATTTTATTTTGTAGCGAATAGGTTTCACTCTGCAGGGTTGATATAGGCCTTCGTTTGTTATATTTTCAGGCCAATAGATTCCCAGTGTTTTTCTCAGTTGTTTCCAATGGAAAGTGTTTAGACGGTTCAGGATTGTGTTTGTCAGTCCCCATGTGCCGCTGCTGTACGTTAAAAAAGGTGTTGTTAGTGTTTCGTATAGCTGTTTTTGTTTTCTCTCGTATATTTTGTCCTTTCTAAGCCATGTTCTTTCAAGTTCATGAAAGCGGTTTGTGTCGGAAATTTACTTCTTTCCATGTCCTCTTTGTCATTCATTAAACTTCCATTGTTCTAATCCACGTTTTACTGTTGTGATTTCCGTTTTTCCATCATTGACATTTAGATTCCATGTTTTCAGGATGTTGGATATGATTGGCATGTATTTTAGTGTCTCAGTCTCAGCATCAGAGTAACAAAATCATATCAATGCCGTCTGCGTAAACTAATTCTTTGGTTCGGTTTTGTGTGTTGGGAGGGATTTTCTCAAATCTATGAGAGCAGCTTCTTGGTAGATTACGAAGAGAATGGTGCTGAGGCCATTCCCTTGTGGTGTGCCGAGTGTTGATGTTACTGTGGTGGATTCTCTCATATGAGAAGGTCAGTGTTGTATTTGAGAGGTATTTTCTGATTGGTTTGATGTGGTCTTTTTCTAGAAATATTTGTAGAACGTGTAATAGTTTTATTGTGGATAGTGTGTCGAAGGTCGAGCTCATATCGATGCAGAGTATGGTGTATTCTTCTTTATGTTTGTTCTTGATTTACACCAGCGATGTGCCCAGACTATGTGGCTGGTGCTCCTGTCTTTTCTGAATCCACTTTGGGAGGGAGAGAGGTGTTCTTCTCTTTTTGGTCTTATTATGGTTAGTGTTATTGTGCTCAGGATTGTTCTTATGGTCGATACATTTTCTTATGTATATTTTTTCGATATTGCTTCAGGAAAATTGATTTTATCAAATAAACATGAAGTTAAAAAAGGTGCAGCAGAAAATCTAAGACCAATCGTGTTACTCTGATTAGAAAAATGCTCAGCCTCATAACACTAAACAGAATTGGACCACAAGTGGCAGAATACCTCACGCCATCACAGGGTGGCTTCAACAACAACAAAAAAGGTAGAAGCACAGGCGGCATCGAAAGGCCCACATATGGCTGAAAGCAAGGACTGAAAAGTACAAGGAGGAGTTCACAGTTCTTGGAATAGATAGAGCTCCCGCTTTGACACTATTTCTAGGACAAAACTGCTGAAAAGACCCGAAACATTTTTTGATAAGGACAACGATTACTACGAACGTTCTTTCCTCTTCTTTTTCTTTTTGTACCTTTTGGTGTCGGGCTTATGTATCAACAAACTTCCTCGACTGATTTCTTTCACTAGTCTTTCTTTTTGCTTCAGGTAGTTTACATCCTCTCTTTTCTACAATATTTGAAATAAACTCAGTCCAATTCTGTTCATAATCTACATGGAAGCAGCTTTGAAAGAATTCAGAACAAAATCCCCACCAAATGTAACACTAACTAAAGAGCTAACACATGCAGACGGTGACCTGATTTTCAAAACTGAAGAGGAAGCAAGAAAATATATACCCATATTATCTGACACTCTGAAAAAAATGTAATTTGAAAGTAAATGAAACCAAAACTGAAATAACAGATATATCAAGGAGCCATGGATAATGGAAAATTGGATAAATCAAACAAGCTGAAACGGCTGCCAGAATGCAATGCAATAAATAAAAACAGTATTTGTAAAAGGAAAAAAATGGTAATAACTAAAAAAAAAAAAATAGACAAAGAAACAGAAGACATTATAGGATAATTCCTTTCCTCAGCTTACAAAAACGGAAACGAACATGTAACACACCTGGGGAAGCCTCAACAGAAATTTCTGGAGAAGAAGAATTCAGGCTGCTAACCACAACTAAAGGGGAAAATCGAGGAAGGGGGAGAGAGAGAAAGAGAGAGATATATGTGCTAGTACGTGAGATAATCTTGTCTTCTTGGTCATTTTTTCTGTGTTCTCAGTGATTATTGCGGAAAGTAGAACCAGGTATACTTAATGAAGATCTGTATTTTTTTTAAAACAGGACATAAAATAATGCCTAGATTACAGTTCCCTGATGTGGTGGCAAGCAAGGTGGCCAAAGGTAATCAACAATAAGATAGTCAACTCAATGAATTTTTTTCGAGGCCGTCTCATGATGTCCCTTTATAAGCTAGTGTTCCCAGCCTTCTTTTATTGTTTTTGTTCAATACTCAATACAAAATGGCAAGGTCGTAATGCATTCTTTTATCAAAATTATGTAAACTAAAAAAATATCGCACCAAATCCATAAAATGCGTTCTACCCGGTGCACGCTATGGCACAATCATCATCTTAAGTGCAAGGAAAACAACTTTTAAAGTTTCCTCACTCATTGCATAGTGAAATACACCGAGTTGACTATCTTATTGTTAATTATCTTTGGCAGACCTCCAAGGCGAGAGTCATAGGTTTGAGTCCCACTATATTCTTGATGCTGCTGCTGCTGTTTTGGATGTGGCCTAAAGGGTGAATTGTACATCATATCCTAGCATCGGGGGGGTCCCAGTGGCGCAGAGGTATGGTTCTCGCCTATGAAGTGAAAGGTACCGGGTTCGAATCCCGACAGCGACACTGTCGGATATTTTTCTCCTTAAATCTCGGTGAAAACCTATTAGCCACTCCTCTGATCCTATTCAGGTAAGTGCGATCAAGAACCTAGTCCTATCGGAGACAGACAATAAACTCGGAGGTCCTGTGTGCACGTTGCGCACGTTAAAGAACCATTAGAAAGAAGAAAGATCCTAGCATCGATGAATCAAATCCTGTTGTCTCTTCATCCTGGGGCATGATGTACGACTCCAGCCTCAAGCCTCCTCGCTAACGCCCAGGGATGGTCCGACTCACAGAGTGGTCTGATTCAAACATCCTTGCTCATGCTCAGGGACAATCAACCATCCTTGGTCATGCACAGGGACACGGTTTTGACTGTTGCCATCGATAGATAATGCTGTTGTAAGCACAATATATAATCACTGTGAATTTACTATAGCATCATAATTTACAGGCAGAACTTCATAAAATTAACAAGAAATGAATCCAAAACTCACAATGTTTGTGTTGCATATTATTATAATAATATATGAAAAGAAAGATTTTTGATGATGAAGCCAACTGACAACTCGTGACACATTAAATAATAATAATATATCTTGTTAACATTTATTAGACATTTATAATATTTGTTATGAAGCTAACATTTAGAACCGATATCCATAATAGTCTACATATCGAAATGACTGTGACTCTTTCATGGCTTTCACTAGAGCTTGGCTCTTCTTAGACTTTTTCACCTGAAGACGATACAGACGATTCCTTTGTCTCTCCATTTCGTGTTGCTGTCTTAAAGCTGCATTCTTCTTCCTCAACCACCTGTGAAGATATCAAATAACCACAATATTTAATGTTTGATGAAAATAAATAATCAGGCCAATAAACGTATCAATCGCATTGTAATAATGTGTCTACATATATTTGAAAAAAATCAGATTTTTTAATGCTCCTAATCTTAACATTGATCTTTACAAGATCTGTAAAAGCCTGCCGGCTGAAAAAAAAATTGAGTTAAAACTTACAAAATATTTGTAGGTGAAAGGATAACAACAATAGTACATTCTTTTACATCATTTCTGGATCAAATAGAACAGAAACTTCTTCCTTGCTAATGGCTGTTTCCCCAGAAGGTAATGCAACATATTTGGAAGACAGCACATACATTGTTGCACCAAACCACACTGGACCACACCGGCACCATGCACTTTACCCGAGACTAGAGGATGGTAGGTAACAGTGAGCCATTGTTAAACACACCATATGCATTATAGTGCGTATGCCAAAGATCTGGGTATCTCTACACAAAATATTGCCAAATAAGAACTTTGCATGATGGTCAGTTGGTTCACACAATTATAATTTTGCATGTCCGCTCTCTCGTCAAAGGCGATCAGCTGGACGGCAGGCAGCCAGCAGCTAGTTCAATTGACTGGCATGATGGTTGTAGCTAGTAGTCTTGCACACTTACATAAGGTGAGATAGAGAGAGAGAGAGATAGAGAGAGAGAGAGAGGGGGGGGGGGGATTCATTAATAGACTTACTCTCTAAAAGCGGTTTCACACTCGTCCCTCGGCCGTACATAATACCCCTCCATCATCTCTTGTTGTTGCCGTCTCTTGAGTAGCTTGTCCTGTTTCCCTTGGCTCCGTTTTTCCTTCAGCCAGTTTTTAAAAGCTTCTTCACTTTCTTCTCTCTGAAAATGAATCAATGGCCACAATTTAAAGTTAAGCAAGAGATTACTAATTAATTTACCTTTTTGACATTTTTCTCTTTATCTCCTACCCTTTTGTATTGCAGTGAAAGGGGCCGCATACAATTGACATAGTGTTTAATGTATTTTTCATTGAGCAGATATAATTGACCAGATTTGGGCTGCAAGTAACTCTTTTTTTTATTATACAAGGAGAGCCATCACATGTCGCCCCTATTTTGTACTATATCCCACTTGCAGTTAGATCATTTAAGCGTAAACAAAGCAACTCCTGTTCCTTTTGCTAGAAAGTCCAGACTGTATTATTGGAGTTGGGATTATTCTTTGCTTTCTTTGTTCAATGCGGTCACACAAGAGCCAACGTAATTAAATATTTTACATAAATCACTTGCAAAAGTTTCAGAGTTAAATTCTTGATTAGTCTGCATAGGCAGAGAAACCTGGAGTTTACAAACATGAATATACCAAGTAAAAAGATAGGACTGCAAAGTTAGTGTAAAACCAAAATCATTTTAAAGAAAACCAAATATAGCAACATCGATAAAGGAAAGCTAAAATGTCATGCGAAAAACTGTGTTCGCTAAACGTTGTTAATAATTCTAAATCCACATTTTTCTTCCAATAGTGCAAATGCCCATTCTAAGTTTTAAAAGTATCCTTGGCACCAGAACATGGCTACAACAATTGTAAGCTGTCATGCCTACACAATGAACAATGAAAGGGATATTGCAAATAAGGTTCCATAGCATTGTGCATGACTGAATTACATGTAACTGTCACAGCAGTTATCTGTACCACACAGACACAACCTGAATTGTTGTCATAATTTTAACATTTACAGCATAGCGCCATTAACTCATTATAGTTACAAAGTGTCTGAGCTCAAAATCATCCTGTGTTGCATGAGTTTAGGCTGTTTATACTATGGTGTAACTTTTTTGTGAAAAAAAAAGATAATCGGAAACAGCTTTTTATTCTACAAATATCCTAGCTTTGTTGCAATACAATTTATCTGGGTGTAGGGAATTTTCAGTAGATCATGATCCAAGGGTAACTTTGCAAAGGTAAAGTGGCCGAGGAGTCTAGACAACAGACTTCCATGGCGAGGGTCATGGGTTCGAATCTGGCTACAGGCACTTCGTTTTTTCCATGGGCAAGAATTTTACTCCGTTTCCCTCACTCGACCCAGGTGTAGAAAGGAGTACCAGTTCTAAAATGAGAATTTGGGAAAGTATTATGTCATAGACCGGCATCTATCCAGAAAGTCACAAATTGTCACTTATCTGCTTCACATTACCGAAACTGGGTAAGCTCTGGCCCTATGAGCCTAAAAGGTTTATTGACATACTTTACTACTTTGCTGAGAATAGGATGATAAAAAAAATATTAAAAACCCACACAAAAATTGAATAAATAAAAAACGACAAAAGGGATGAGCATCAAAATAAAAAATTATTAAAATTGGTTTTATGACACTTTTACTTCTGCTGCCCGGACTAGAAATACAAAGTGGATGCATTTGGCTGACATGACTACAATGAGTTAACAATATTTCAAATCTTCTTTTATGATACGTTAAACTCTTTTGGCCATAATAATCTATGTTGAGGTTGTTTGTATGCTTCAGTGACTCAGAGACATATGTAATTGATGTAAATCTATTCATAGTGTTGTTTGATGAAACACATTATAATTTCCTTCACAGATTAATAAAGGATACCTTATCTCCCTTACCTTACACCCAATTGTAAACTGTAATCACTTGTAAGTTTATGATGCATATTGATTTGTGCTTTGCAGCTAATCAAAGAACTCAAAATATCAATTGCAAAGACAAGAATTATTCACACAAATGTTCACCAATTGCCCCTAGAATAATGAAACAAAAACTAAACCAGATCCATTACATAAGGACAGATCAGGTTTTCCCCCAAAAAATTAAGCAGACTAAAAAATTTGAAAACACTTGGGATGTAACAACACTTCCTTAATAAAAAACAGTTTCAAAAGCACTTACCGGGGACCTATCACAATTTGAACAGACAAAATAACAACTTCAAAAGCATCGGAAATAAGGAGTAAGGTGAACGAAATCACAGATAGTAAAAACACAGTATCAAAACTAGATAAAATTACTAACCATAGACTGGTCAGCAACCGGCATAACT
>JARBEQ010265327.1:0-10206 GCA_030265355.1 Tritonia tetraquetra
CTCTCTCTCTCTCTCTCTCTCTCTCTCTCTCTCTCTCTCTCTCTCTCTCTCTCTCTCCCTCTCTCTCTCTCCCTCTCAAGACAATTCTTTGTCTTTTTTTAACACTTCAGTTATACTATACTTTTATTTGTGTTATAACTTTATTTAAGAATGTGAGATTAGATACATGGAAGTAATACTGTGGCTATTTAATTGATTTTCCCCTTCCCTTCCCAGCATGTCCCCCTGGCATGTATGGGCAGGATTGTAGCTGGAGATGTGACTGTATGAACAGTGCAGAGTGTGACCCGGTCAATGGAGAATGCATCTGTTCCCCTGGCTGGAGAGGACAGGCGTGTAATACAAGTGAGTCCTGTGTTTTTGGTAGAAAGTCATCTCAAACATAATTTACTACCTGGTTTTTAAGTCTAGCTTAATTCTTCAACTCAGGGTTGTTTGTGACAATTTATTGAAATCTAGTAAATAGTTTACCAGTTGTTTTCTCTTATCTCATTTTGATATATTAGTGTTTGTCAGAACCATACTGATCTTTATATTGATTTGCTATATTTGACAAACAGTACGATTTTATGAAGTGCTTATTTATCAAAGTCAAGGGTAAAATATGATAAGTTGTATAACAAAATTCAATGTCCATCTAGCTTTGATTAGACCTGTAACTAATTCAAGTGATTTGATAATTGCAAGCTTGACAATATCTTATTATATTTTACAGAAGTGGTGATTTCAATGGCTGTATTCTGCCAATGGAGCATTTCAAAATCAGTTTATTTGCAGTTCAAAAAATAGGATTGAATCAGACAGAAATAGGTGATCAGCATTTCTTTCACATGAATACTATTTTACTTAGCATTGTTTATATTTCTTCTCAGGCTGTAAGACAGGCTATTATGGTGCAGGGTGTAGCCAGCCATGCCGATGTCAGCATGGAGGACAATGTGACCACATTGGTGGTGCTTGTCTCTGTACGGAGGGATGGAGGGGTCGTCACTGTGAGAAGGCGTGTCCTGAAGGGTTCTTTGGTCTGGAATGTCAAAGTAGTTGTGACTGTGGCAGTGGAGCTAGGTAATTTTAGATTTCTTATTTATTAATTAAGTCTTGTGCAGTTTCAAATGTAAAGTTATAGTATTTTTTTTAGCTAGAATACAACTCTATCACAGATTACCTTCCAAATTCTTAGTTGATTCTAAAACCCGGGTCAGTTGAGGCTATTGAAGTGAATTTTTTTTGCCAGCACCTTGGCTATAGAAATCTGTTGCCTTAATTGTTATTATGTTACTGATTCTGATAAAATGGAACATAAGCCAGAATTTTTACAATTAGAGTTGTTTTGTCTTGTTTTGTTGTCCGTAGCGCATGTTACCACTGAGCAGTGTTGCACCCAACTTCATGTCCGGCATTGCTGAGCGCAGGGCTTGAAAAACTTTGGATCTGCTAGATAGGGCAAGCAGGTGATCAGCCCACACACTGTGCTGGCATGGTTATTAAGGGCATTAATTCCTCTTTTCAATTATACTAAATTTATCCTGATTGGTTGAATGGTTGCTGAGATATTCTTGGCTGAAGCTGGCAAGTGTAGTACCTCATAATAATGACCCTATGATGATTCACCATTGCTGTCTTGAAAGTGAATTCTTCGACTTGCTCAAACATATATAATATTCATTTTTATGTCTATTCATCCAAGGGTTTACAAACTTTGTTGCCGTTTATTACTGAGTAGTAATATAATTTGCAAAACAATTGTTCCCCAGCTGCGATCACATAACAGGCGAGTGTCACTGTGCTGCAGGTAGCACAGGTTCAACCTGTGACCACAGCTGCGACCCAGGTATGTTTGGTGAAGACTGTTCCAAACAGTGTGATTGCAAAAATGGAGCACCTTGTGATGCCGTCACAGGGACATGTCAGTGTCCCCCTGGATGGAAAGCTGCCAAATGTGAAGAGCGTAAGTTGTCATGTAACTGTTTTCATCGCATACTTTCAGTTGTTGCTGTATTTCTCATACTACTTACATGCAAATATTAAAGATCTATTAGAGATCTAGATCTGCTTGTGTGTTTGTGATGTTGAGAAGTTAGCAATGCATTAAAGGAGTGATCCAGTTGATGGAATATAAATTTTAATATTTTATTTTGTTCCTCTTTACTTGACATAACTTGTGATTTTATATCAAATTCTAGCTTGCCCTTCTGGCATGTATGGACAAAATTGCATGTACCGATGCTTCTGTATGCATAGCAGTACTTGTAACCATATTGATGGAACCTGTAACTGTACTGAAGGCTGGCAAGGATCGGCTTGTGAAAAAGGTATTTATACATTGTTTCTCACAATTTTTCAGAAAATATCCTGTTTTTTTCTTTTGTTGCCATCTCCTTTCTTTTTATAAAATATAATATATTTTTGTACCAATTTTGCCAACTTGATTAAGATGTATTCCGTGTCTTAGTTTCTGGTGTTATCTTCTCAATTTTATCCACTGTGTTAATAAAACATTTCTAAAGGGAATAAGTATTGCACCAGCTCATAGACAAAATGACATTGTTATGTGATAATGTATGAGAAGCGACATTATGAAATTGATATCACTTTTCAATATAAAGTAAAGTATAGCACTTATATAGTGCACATCCACAAAGTTCATCATGCTCTATGCCCTTTACAATGTATAGTTTACCCCCAGAGGCTATAACACTCCTGTATCCTTCACAACTCCTTGAGGAGTATACAGTGCGAGCTGCCTGTAAGGCACTTCAGCACTAGCAATCTGACAAGATTGTTTGCTGCCCTCGGGCGGGTAATCATTTACACCTGAGTCAAGTGATGTAAGCAGAGTTAACTGACTTACCTAATGGCACAGTGCCTGAGTAGTCACCCATCCAGATACTGAAAACGATCAACGTAGCTTGACCACGCTGACCCATTCAGCGTGCTATCCGTTTGACCACCGGGGCCTCTTAAAAAATCTAAGCATTTTTTACTGAACAAATTATGACATTTTTATGTCTTTGCATTTGTGTCCTACATAACTGTATGCAAATTGGGTTGGTTTCTTTATGATTTGTAGAATGTGACCAAGGCTACTTTGGACCAAATTGTGAGTCTAGGTGTGACTGTCGGCATAGCAAGCTGTGTGATCGTGTTACAGGAGAATGTACTTGTATGTCAGGGTATCGAGGCAGCAAATGTGACAAACGTAAGTTAAATTTTCAGATTTATTTGTTATATACCACATACACTGACTTTAAATGTCCTACTTATAATCTGTAATTTTTAAGGGTATGAGCAATTTTTGGGACCAAATTATTGTTTTTTTCTTTTATATACAATATATGGATACAGTTTTGACCCAAACAAATTAATTGATTTTACGTTTTTAATCATATTATTAACTGATATAAGGAGAAATGGAAAGAGATTCATGATGTCAAATTAAAGCCTTTTTACTTTCGTTTTTCAGCTTGTCCAAAAGGTTTCTATGGCAAGGAATGTGAAGAAGTTTGTAGATGTCGCAATGGAGCCCTTTGTGATCCTATCAATGGCCAATGCTCGTGTAAAGATGGATGGACAGGAAATTACTGTGATGAACGTAGGATTTGGTTTGCCCTGAATTAATAAAAAAAATATTGTATCATATTGTCATCCTCTCCTTTACTTTTTGGAGTCAGGTTTATTTTAGAATAAGCCACTTTTAAAGTTTTGCTGCATAACTGAGTCGGTGTTTAAAATCCTTTTGGATGCTTAACCCATTTTTGATAGCTCGAAGCAAATTAGTGACACCTTTCTGGATAGATAAGATTCTGGTCTATAGTATCTGATTACTTTCCCAACCATCAATAGAGAATTGGTACCCACTCCTACACATGAGTTGAGTGAGGCAATCAAAGTCAAAGTAATGAAAATACTTAAGTACCTGGACATTGGGCTCAAACCCATGACCTTCATCTTGGAAGTCTACTGTCTCAACCACCCGCCCACCTCGCCTCATAAAACATCATATACATAAGTGCATTACATGCTCGTGTATGTGGTTATTGGTACTTTATTTTCCTTTTAGTGTGTGCTCTCAATGCTCTCTGTGATCGCTGTGCTCTCTGTGCTCTCACTACTCTCTGTGCTCTCAAAAAAAGTGCTCTCTGTACATCAAATTATGAACTCTTGTTGGATTGATTCCAAAATGAATGTTATTTGTTGGGTTTCAGCTTGCCCTGTTGGTTTCTATGGTCGTAAATGTAAACAAGAATGTACCTGTGGCCCTAAGGAGCCTTGTTACCATGTCAACGGGCAATGTGAATGTCCTCCAGGAGTTTCTGGAAGTTCCTGTGAAAACGGTTAGTATACTATTCTGTATGAGATGGGGTTTTGTACTCCCCCATTTTTCTCCTCCATAGCTCTTTGCTCTATACGCACTATGAGACCATAACAGATACTTCTTTATAGAATGATTTAGTCTGCTTTATTCATTCAAAGTTGTGTGCATTTGAATGTGTAATATTAACAAATGTCAGGGGAGTAGGCCTAGCCCTCAGTGGCAAATTCTCCCATTTTTCACTATGCCTGAGGAGGTGACCACAAGGGCAACATTAATTTGTTTATTGACCTTATTTTATTAATATGATTTATGCTGTTCATTGTATTGCTCATGGTGCCAGTTAAGGATGACGGGCACAGTAGGCTGATCATATAATCTATAATTTTTTATTCATAGATAATTATGGGAAAATGTTTTACAATATATATATATATTTCCTCTACCTTTCAGAATGTGATGCTGGTCGTTTTGGTCCTGATTGCATTGGTGTATGTGAGTGTCCCTCCCATATGGTGTGTCAGAAAATCACTGGGGAATGTATGTGTCAGAAAGGATTCTATGGACGCAACTGTAGCAAAGGTAAAATAATTTTACACATCATCGAATGCTGTTTATTGATTTGAGTTTGGATATTTGGCCTAGTTTTCATTGGCTTTTATGTCACAAGATGACTTTTTGAGTTTTGCACATCCCATGAACATTGTGTTTTGATTATTTATTTGATTGATTCATTTTGAATTTTGTGTAACCTGACACCGAAAGGTATTAATGTGGATCACTATCGGTTTATTCTAATAGGACATAAATAATAATAGAGTGATTTGTTAAACAAAACGTCTTGTTGATGAATTTATAAGTGATTATTTGTTGTATTTCAAAATGAATAAACCTATGAAAAATGTTAAGTTATACCCATCCAGAGCCCATATTTGCATGCAGATGTAGATTTATTGATCTTCTGTAATAGGAGAGTGAAAGTTTGGAACTCTCTATCCACAGAGACTAAAAGCTGTATAACTTTTCAATCTTTTAAGACCAAACTTAAAACATAATTTTTTAGACTAACTTTCAACTAAATTGTTGTAACTATTTTGTATTTTATGATATGAGGTTCGCTTTTTGTTTTGTCTTCATTTCGTTTTTGGTGTGTTTTATTGACGTCAACATCTTGAGTGACCTGATCCATACGAGTTGAGTTTTAGATATACTTTTCCCAATCAATAATGATGTGATGATCAGTGCATAAACCATATATTTACAACAAAATGCCTGAGGAATTCCATGTCATTGATTTAATCTGACTACATCGGGATGTAAATATGATTTTATTTAAATCGGAGGTGATGACAGTGGACATTTGTTTTAACAATTAGTCATCTTGTCCAACACGTAACCTTACACTGACAAGTAATAAAGATTATTGATAAAGAAAGAAAGAAAGTCCATCACGTAATTGATGGTAGTATTGTCTCTGTGAGATAAGTGGATAAGGAGCAAGCTAATACATGTTTTAATATTCTCTCTTAATCTTAAACCCATAACCATTTATCTTTTTCGTCCATAAAATTAGATTTTTCTGTGAATTGCATGAATTTTATTTTGATTTGATTTTGTAGATCCCAAACGAGATCTAGACCCACCTATAAATAATAACTTAATCTATTGATTGGAATTTATAACTTTTAGTTTGCAAATTAAAAAAAATATATTTGTATTTTAAGTTATGAAACGATATGTGGTGTGGAATATTGTGTTTTGTAGAAATTGGTTGTTGATGCTCTGCTTTTCTTAATTTGTCTTGTCTCCCATGAACTAAATCTTTTGGCAATGAAGGATACACTTTTTAAAGTTGATCACAGACTTGTGTAATATATGCACAGCACAAAAGTCTTATTGGATCCTCTTTCATTGCTTGTCGTCCGTAATAATTTTGTGAACCATTTCAATGTAGAGCTGCTCTGAATTTGGATGAATATTTTTTGGAAAAATGCAGTGATTTAAGTCTTGTTTGTGTCACACCCTCCGTTAACAAAGAGTGTGGATTTTACTAATATTGAAAATGATGTCCTTAACTGCATTTCTTGTGAAGTGAGATTGTCCTCTCTGAAAAATGGATGTTTGCGGAATACGATGATTTGTTTTTGTTTGTTTTTTGGCTTCAGTGATATGACCTAACCCTTGTTTGCTTTTCTTTATGTTCTTTGCCATGGCTTCCCTGTTATCAGAGAGAAGGAAAAAGGTTAGGAAAGGTAGAAAAAATAAAGGAAGGAAACAAAGTCGCAAGTACCTGAGATACCTCAAGGACAAAGACACCCTCAACAAACTTAAAGAAGGTATATGATTATTTGTTTGTTTATCTTTTTTCTGTAGTATAAATAATATAAAGCATACTTTGATAGTTTATTTCACCTTTTCCTATTTCAGATTGTGATTGGGTACACAGTGTTTTAACATTATAATGTGCATTGCGTAACAGACCTTAAATGACAAAAATCGCTTATTAAAAAACTGAACTGATGTTCAGTGTAGAGCTTATAGGCTTTTTATTTAGATAGGTCTTGAAATCTTCAACCTTAACTCACTACCTATTCATGCACAAATTTCAACATGTTTACATTATATATTATATTTTTCACTAAAAAGCATCATGATATATACTAGCAAGCATTAAAAATGCACCAAAAGCACCCTTTTATCCTAAGCGTTTAAATTTATTATTTGACTGCAACAGGGCTTTCTCTCTGTGGCTACAGATAGGCTGCATTATTACTGATCACCAAATACTTAGCAGACAGTCATAGTTATCGGTTGTCCTCTCAGACAAAAGCGGCTTTAATGTGTCCTTTGCAGATAGAGGATGACATGTATGGAGACGCCAGGGAGAAAGGCATGCTTCACCTAGCACGGCGAGGCAGATGTGACAGTGTGCAGATCTGGGGTACATTTCCCTTTGCCCATCGTACACAGATTCATGTCCTCCTCAGAAAAGTCAAGGCAGAAGTTTACTTTAACCAAATGTTAAGAGAACTGGTTGTATCTAGTTTTCAAGACCATGATAAAATCGTCATATTTTAACAGAACAATACAAGACCTCATACTGCTAACGTTACACGACTGTTCTTCACAATCAACAGTCATTTTCTGTCTTTGAATGGCTGTCCAATCCACCCATTTGCAACCCTACTGAACATGCTTGGGACAAACGGGGCAGACAGATGTGTTGACGAAACATTGAGAACACAGCAGAACTAGAGCATGTCCTGATTGAGGAATGGAATGATATTCCACAAGAATTATTCCCAATCTTTGCAATAGCATGCAATGTTGATGCCAGGCCTGGAAAGACACCAGGGGAAATCTCAAATATTATCAAACAGAATGACAAGAATTTTGATTTTTTTAAAATGACCCTTCAGTAATAATTTTTTTTTTTTAATCCTCACATCACTATCCAGAGTAGTGGTAAACCCCTATTATATGCCACTACAAAATCAATAAAAGATCAGACTACCTGATTAAACCAAAAACGTATGGATTGAAGCAGATTTACAGATGCTGTGGACAATTTAAAATGTAGTGCATTTTTAATGCTTGCTAGTATAATATGTAACCAGATTTGAGAAAATCAGCTGTGAAAAGTATGAATTCATGATAATGACTAAAATTATTGTTAATTATATTTTTATAAAAAATGAGATTATGTTAGAATAACCATTTTTCCTCATCGTAATTGAGTTTCAACTTTTAGAAATTATTTATTTTGTCGATTTTCTTTAAAAATTGAAAATTTGCATTTTTCTCAAAATTGGTGAAACATGTCTATAAACTTCAAATAATCATATCTTTTTATGGAGCAAAGATATCCAGGTCAAATAAAGATTGATTTGCTCAGTAAATAACTTTTTAAAAGGCGGTTTTATGTGGGCCTGATTTTCTCAAATCCACTTATTTAGTTGTAGAAAACAGACATGCCAACCAGTATGAAATGCCTATTTTGTTACACATTTTGGTCGTAAATACGGAAATGAATATGACGATTTTGTTTCAATATGCAAAAAAGGGCTTCTTTTTCTTATCTACTGATGGATCAAGTGATTCTAATGCAAAACTTTCCCCGATTGTCATGAGAACCGTGAATCCAGAACAGTTAGTTGTTGATGCCAAAGTTGTTTCTCTTCCTGTTTTGGAACTGGAAGAATCTGCTTTTTTTCAGAATATGATTTTTTTTGTTGACATTATGAAAAAATTGATAAACTTTTGGGCAAAAATATGCAAAAAATGGTTGGGTGGCAAAAGGTGGTTGGCAGGTCTGAGAAAATAGCATGAAATCTGAAAAATTGAATATATTATGATTGAATTTGGATGATTAATACATGGATTGAAGAAGGCCTGAATACTCTCCCTTTTCTCTGTTTGATTCTTTTAATTTTCTGTTAAATTCAACATTTGCTATCTTGTGTCATTTTTCTCCATGCTCATGTAGAATCTTGGCTTTTTGGTAAGAGAGACACATTTGATCAGTGTTCATGAGTGTCTATATATATAAATATATACATTTATGTATAAAAATTAATTTTTATCATACTACATTCTCTTTATACTGTTGTTTTGTTGTCATGCATTTATAAATGTCTGTGTATGCTTTGTCTGATGAATATTGCTTTAAAAGAAACATCTTATTTCATCAATGATAAAAAACCCCGTTTCAAAGTTAACTAGTGTAATTAGATAATGATAGAATTTTGATCACAGTGGGTTGATCACCTGCTTGGCTTAATGCCTTGACCCAGAGAAATCCAGCCTCATGGTGCTGGCCCTTCACTGTAATGGTAAAAGGGAACTGGATAAGATAGAATCTTGAACGATACTATGAATTAATAAGAGCAGTGTGCCTACGATTGGATTTCAATAATTACATTTTACATTGGGGTCCCAGTGGCGCATAGGTACGGTTCACTCCTCTGAAGCAAAAGGTACCAGGTTCGATTCCCGGCAGTGACACTGTCGGGTATTTTTCTCCTTGAAACCCGGTGAAAACATATATTATGCCACTCCCCTGATCCTATTTTCAGGTAGGTGTGATCAAAGAACCCAGTCCTATCGGAGACGGACGATAAACTCGGAGGTCCTGTGTGCACGTTGCGCATGTTAAAGAACCCATGGCAGTTAAAAATGGATAAGAGTAGACAGCAAGGCTGCTGTCCGGGCAAAATTAATTCCTAGCACAAAGGTCACAGTGGGTTGATCACCTGCTTGGCTTGATATCTTGATCCAGAGAAATCCAGCCTCATAGTGTTGGCCCTACATACACTGTAAAAGGGAATTGGATGAGAAAGAAAAGAAAGAAAGTGTGCCTAAGATGCCACCCTCATTGGTAATAAAGAAACTGAGTCCTTTGTCCATTTAGATTTTGATGAGTTGATATGTTGGTTGTTGTTTCAATGTTAAAGCCTCTATTTTCTCATCTTTCATTTTCTTTCTTTCTGAATTTGTAAAGCTCATGTTACTCTTAGCAACTGCTTGGAATAGACATTTTTTTTAATGGGTATTTTTTTAGATTGCAATTATTGTGGTCAGTGATTTTGTAATGAGCTTGGATTTCAGAACCGTAATGATTATAAAAAATCAATTATTACATTGCTTCCTATTAGATATGTATCTTTTGACCTCTCATTTTCTGTGATTATCAATCTTGCTGTTCATAAATGATATTGTTTTTGAATACTGCTGTTTTGCTCCATGTAAACTTGCTTATGATTTTCTGCTTGTTTTAATTTTTTTTCTTTCTTCTCTGTCTCTGCCTGTCACTCTGTCTCTGTCTGTCTCTGTCTGTCTCTCTCTCTCTCTCTCTCTCTCTCTCTCTCTCTCTCTCTCTCTCTCTCTCTCTCTCT
>JARBEQ010265360.1:0-10205 GCA_030265355.1 Tritonia tetraquetra
CTGATTATTAAATCGATTTGAAGGTGATTAAAATTTTATATTATACACAGGACCAGCATCATCACCAGAGTAGATAGGATTGAGAAAACGTTTTCTCACGTTTCATTTTTTTCCTTTCTTTCTTTATCATTTTTTGGCGTCAGGTAGAAATTAGTAAGAGATCTTAATTTGTTATTATTTTTCATTCCTCAGTCCCATGTGAAAGGTGTATCCCATCCTGGATTGGCACTCTTTACAGCGGAGAGATTGGCCCAGCTCAAGGGGATTTCTGTGGATAGAGTACTTGAAGCCTGTAGGAAAAACACCCGAGCGATGTATGGAATCTAGTCATCTATTTATGCCATCGACATTGTAATAAATAAATTTACCAAGTTTTTATAAGTTTGATCTCAAGAGCGTACTTAATGCATTTATGTAAAATTCATCTTAAAATATTTTTTTCTCATTTATATTTCGAGTGGTGAATGCTCTAAACGATAGTATGCTCACATGAATATTTTCAAAATATTACTATGAAACTTTTCAAACAATCTCAGCTTTAATAGTCTACTGCAAGTTATCTGACGTCGATAATGGCTCTAAGTTACATACCTCATATGAAAAGTTAACAGCTATGGGTTTTACAGTAAACTCTTATATGATTCAACATTGACGCAATGATGATGTATGTGTTATTGATTCAGTGGGGTACATGAACAGGGTGAACAGTTTTTACCATTTTACGTTGTGACTGATATTTGTATCATTCTTTCTTTCTTCTTCTTTCTTTGTCAATAACCTTTAGAACCTCTTGGTGTAAGGTATCACTATGTACTGTAAACATTAAAAACCTTTGTAATGGAGGCGATGAGAAATAGTGCTGATAAACGAACTTCTTAATTAAGGGTGATTTCAAGCTGGAATGTTAACATTCTTATTCTCTGCATACATTTCTTCAAGGGGATCCCAGTGGCGCAGAGGTACGGTTGTTGCCTCTGAAGCGAAAGGTATTGGGTGTAATTCCAGGCAGTGACACTGTCAGATATTTTTCTCTTTGAAACTCAGTGAAAACCTATATGCCACTCCCCTGATCCTATTCAGGTAGGTGGGATCAAAGAACCTAGTCCTATTGGAGACGGACAATAAACTCAGAGGTCCCGTGTGCACGTTGCGCACGTTAAAGAACCTGTGGCAGCTTAAATTTGATAAGAGTAGGCCACAATGCCGATGTCCAGGCAAAATTAATTTCTACCACAAAGGTCACAGTGGGTTGATCACCTGCATGGCTTAATAGCTTGATCCACAAAAATCCAGCCTCATAGTACTGGCCCTACACTGGAAACAGGGAACTGGATAAGAAAGAAAGAACATTTATTCAACATTTAAGAAATATATAAAAATAATTTGCTGGTTGTATTAGTTCAGCAATTTGCTGTATGCATTTTAAATATGAATTGCAATGTTAATTTACTCTGTTGTTCTAAAAGAAAATCCACCAACTCCCAGTATTGGGATGCGTTAAATGAAGTGGTTCCCAATGAACAAAGTATTTTGTCAGAATTAGATTTAAAATCCTAGGAATTTTTTGTCAATAATATTCAATTTTAATGGGAAAAGAGTATCATTTGGAATTTATTATTCCATTCATCTACATGCAAAGTTTACATAAATTTCAATAAATATTTCTTAAGCTATTGCATTTTAAATGAACACTTTCAGCGACAAAATGGAAATTAGCAAATAAACATTGTTAAATTACTAATGAAATGGTCTGATATTTGCGTAAAAATATTCACTGGATTCAGAATTTATGTGGCTACAAAGTTAGTACTGTTAAAAAGGGGAATAACTTGGAACAAATTTGTTGAGTGACATTACATTCTTTACAGTCCTTAATTAGTGGCTTGATGTTTAATGACATGCAATATGGCTTTACAATTTTGTTGGTCGACTTTATTTGATGATGGCAATGAAACAGCCCAGGGTTTTGACAGTAACATTTTATTGGGAATGAAATGATATATGTATATGGCAAAGGGGGGAGGGGGGACCCTTTGCTGGCCAATGGCCAGTTTTGGCAATGACTCTTTGATTTGTGATTTTCATTGTTTATTTCCCCCATGTCTGTTTTATTACTATTCTTTTCATATTCTGTGAAAATAATTTTTTATTCTTTTTTTTCTTTCATGTATTTAATTTATTTTTTTGGTGGTTCTTATCAAATATATTATGCTAGTAACAAATGCTATTTCAATACTGTGACTTTTGATTGATTTGGTATTTTTAGATAATGATATTCATGTGTAAACAATGTAAATAGAATTTCACTTTTAAGCCTGCATTGCTCATTCGTTCCTTTTTCTTTATGACATGACACATTTTTTTCAATTGTACATCTTTCTTTATCATTTCCTGTTTTACCTTTCGGTGTCCAGGTTAATTGTAAATTATTTCTCAAAATTTTATTGAATTCCTAATAAATCAACACTACTTAATAACAGTTTGCTTGTGTTTTTATTCCGTTTAGTACTTTTATAATGGACTACGCTGAAGTTGAAAGTCGTTTGAGTTGTATTGATTTTCGTTCTCTTTGGAACGAGCACTGATCAAATGGTTGTGCTGAACTACAGGTGTGTTGATCTCCTTTCGGCTCCCCTAACGACATCAACTTAAGGGTAGTCAACTGTATTTAGGTATTAAAGACTCTTAAATGTAGTTGCTGAAATGACCTATCTGTGTCGATAGAGCCCCAGAACAGTAACAAACAAGAAGACAAATGTGTGTTCATTTGACTGAACCACCCTATTATGAATTTGGATGAATAAAAAGTTATTACTATTGCTCTAAAGCAGTGATGGGACCAGACCTATGTTCTGTCATGAAAGATGAGATACCTGCATATTGTGAAAGTAAACACCCTGACCACCAAACATACTTAACAGCTAAAATGTTGTGGATCCGACAAGCAGGTGATCAGCCTGTGTTGAGAAGGCAAATACCTGGCCAAATTGACCACATTTCATCTCTCATTGTGCTCCATCCAATCGTTGTTTGTGTGATCAAACCCCATTGATAGAGCTGAGCAGTGTTGGGGCTGCCCAATGTTCAGCCATGAAAGACACAAGATGCCTGCATATAAAAACTCAGGCACTGAACACAATTGAACACAGAGCCAGGAATGTTTTGGATCAAGCAGGTGATCAGCCCACTGTGTCCTTAACTCTTTACTGGCAACACGATCACTGAGCAGTTTGATCAAAGACAGACCAATAAACAAATTACTGTTGCCCTTGTGGCTACCCATCACCTATGGATAAATACTAGAATGTGCCACTTTGGGCGTCCATACAATCTAAGACTATGAAATAGTACATATGGCCACGAGATGAAGACAGCAGACTTACATGCCGAGTGTCATGGGTTCGAGCCGACTCCAGGCATTTTAATATTTTCATGGGCAAGAAACATCCCCCTGATTACTCCACTTGACTCAGGAGGTGTTGAAATGAAATTGGTATCAGGTATTCTGTGCTGTGATAGACCAGTAAGAAGTGTCACTTGTCCGTTTCACACCACCACCAACATAGGTTAGCGGTTAAGCACAATCCCTATGAGTCTTATTTCTTTCTTTCTCTCTTTCTTATCCAGTTCCCTTTTACCATTACAGTTTAGGGACAGCACTATGAGGCTGGATTTCTCTGGGTCGAGATATTAATTAAGCCAAGCAGGTGATCAATCCACTGTGACCCTATGACTATGAGTATGAGATTAAAATGCTCCTAGGGTAGCAACGTACTGTTTGATTCCCACTGTGTGTCCATGAACTTTACAATTAATTATTCATCAATCTGGTTCGCTTTTATCTAATTGACATTTCACACTTAATATATGAGTAACCAAACAGGGCTGTTTAAAGTTGTTAATATTACGCCCTTGGAAACACATAGGTCATATAGGACTTCGAATCTTCTCAAGTTCTTTAGAACCGCCTTTGATATTACCTTTATGTGTTGAAAAGGGCGTGAAACTTAATAATTTAGAACTTTTTTAAAGAGAGTAAAAACGTGACATTAGCCTTCATTTATTACATTGGGCTAGAGAATGACTACAAAAGTACTTGTCCATCTTTGCTCTAAAGGCTCAGTGGGGCCAATTTCCAACTTCTTTGAGTCTGGAGATCATTCAAACCTTTTCCTATAGAATTAGCTCTATTGTTGAATAGAATAATATCACAAAGAGAAAAAGAAACTACTCCATTTGCGATTACATGGACTGTCACAAAGTGCCAGGAAATATAATACGGCATTTCCCTAATATATTCCACATGAAGGATTTCTGAGATACTGTCCTTTATTGACAAAATTGGAAACTGACGACATGTTTTGATTATTTTTAAAAAAGGGTTGTGGATTCTGGCCGCTTCTCTCCTTTTCAGGACACTTTCTTTTACAGCAATTCCACTGTTTGCCCCTCCTTCTTTCTTGTCTATTATCATCTTATTCAGTTCCCTGTTACTGTTACCATTACAGTATATGGCCCGCTCTAAGAGGCAGATTTACTCTGGAGCAGGATATTAGGCCAAGTAGGTGATCAGCCCACTTTGTTGTGGTAGGAATTAATTTTGACCGGACAGCCGGCCTACCCATCTCGATTTCCAACTGCCAAGTCTCCTTTAACGTGCACAACTTGCACACGAGACCTCCAAATTTACCGTCCGTCTCCGATAGGTCTAGGTTCTTGATCCCACCTACCGTCATATGACCAGGGGAGTGGCAAATAGGTTTATACCGAGTTTTATTAAGAAAAACAACAGTTCTTACCGCTTGGATTCGAACCCGGTACCTTTCGCTTCAAAGGCCAGAACTATACCCCTGAGTCACTGGGACCCCCTGTCTATTATCATGCTATTCCAATAATGCAGCAAGCATACTGCGATCCATTCGGGGTAGGACATGAGGCCAAATGGACCGTCCACACCACTGTAGTTCTAGTTATCATGGTGACGTTATAGGAATCTCTCACCTGTTTTCTTTCTTTTTTTCGAAGTAGCCAAATCGCCCATTTCGTATACTCATAGCGGGTAGCCTCGATGCCAACAATAATTTATTCATTAGCCATACATCGATAACAATCCTCAGAGTATCGTACATGTGTCTAAAAAGACGATAGACGGTGTGATGACCTGACCCCCTGCTTGTCTGAAATATTTGGATCCATAACATTTCCAGCTCTATTTTGGTCATGGATAGTGTTCGGGACATTTGCTTTCGGATAATACAGCAGACGTGTTTGGGCCCCATTCATGATGATAGGACACGAGCTGGCTCCAACATTGTATGATTATATTATAAATGGGTATCTGTCAAACAGAACATTCAAATTTTGTTTTATAACAGAATGGAACTATAATAGCTTTGCCAATCCTGTTATTACGATATTTCTACTCTCTACTACTCCTTGGTGCCGGCATATATATATATATATATATATTTAAGTGAATTTGTGCCTTTTTGAAGACTCAGAATATGAGGAGAGTGTTCTATGACTTTAACCAAAGAACGGCAACTCCACCTCGCCAGAGATAGTGATCCACACGCTCTACCGAGTTATCCGTCACATTATTAGTGCCAGCCCCTCTCTCATTTCAGTTATGATTTTAACCAGTGGGTACAAGAATAATTATTTTATTCATTTTTGGGGGGTAAATTGGATAAAAGTAACAATTGTGCAGCCACGCACGGGCACTTTCAGGTTTAGCATTTTTTGGGGGTCAGAGATTTTCCCCCGCTTTGTGTTTGCTATAGAGATGTACCAAGACTTACACGTTCAAGATCAACCCAACACTAACACAAAGTCAAGATTACTTTATTGGTTAATTCATGAGGCACCAATGGTTGAAACATAATAAAACTGGGTGGTAAAAAAAACTCTGTAAAACAATATTGCACTAATTGGTTTTTAAAACGTCAATTTTACTGCATAGGTAGTAATAATGTGATAATATTTCTAAAGCAAAAAGAAACGTGTCGGAAACAAGACAAGTGTCACAATTAAAGCAGAATAAATTTTATTTTTTAAAACTCAGCAGCAAATACTTGTTTTCCATTGTTTAACTTCACTACGTAGACACACATAGATTCTAAGGACTAAAAAGTGTGAAAGAATCGTATGTAGTCCGGTGCAAATTAACATCAAACACTTCAACATTTTAAAAACACAAACTAACAATCTGTAAATGCAGAAACGAAGGAAACTGAGGTAAGACGAATTATTGATGTTAGTATTTTTTTTTTCAATGGCAAGGTGAAGATCTTGAGATGGTTTACAGTGCTTTTAGATATTCTATACAATGGTGTGAATAGCTATGGCACTATCGGTGTGAGATTTTGACATTTCTCTTTGACATTTTGTATAAGAGAATCATCATTTCACACCTAACAATCATATTTAGTGATAATAAATGTAATCAGTCTTATCACAACCCACTAAGATAATTGTGGCAAGTTACAAATACATTTATTACAGAATGCTCTTATAGCCTTTTTCACGAGACAGAGGTAGAAATTACCCAACATTGCGCTTCTATCTAATTTACAGTGATAGATTGCGATTGTCATAGTTGCATCTGATATCAGTTACACTTGAGCAAGGCAATGGTTACTCGCAGTTGTGTTTTTTAAACAGTCATGAGTCTGTAACATCCAATTTGATGGATTTAACTTTAACATGTTATGACTTGTTTTCACCCACTGTAGATTTACAATATCGAATTATTTATCTTGTTAAATTGTGACAAGGAGTGAATCTATCTTTTCCTCATGTGTAAAATCCGCACATTTCCAGAGAACTGTGCTCCCTCCAGGAATGAAATTGAAATCAATGAATTTTACACACATCTACAGCTTAAAGGATGAGGTGAAGGGATTAGCAATGCATGGTCATGATTTCACCAGGAAACAGTTTACAGCGGAATCATCAACGAAGGATGAAGTTAGACATGGCAGTGAAAAACAAAAGTCGAGAAAAAGTATTTGAATAATGAAAAAAAAAGAATGTTATGAATCATTTGAGTGTAAGAGGAGGATGAGATCAGATGTAGTTTTGATATGAAAATGATATAACCTGGTCAATGAAGTTTGAAGTTCTAAAGTTTGAAGTTTTACGCCCTTTTCAACACATTACGGTCACATCAAAGGCGGTTCTAAAGAACTTGAGAAGATTGCACGTGAATTTCCAGAGCAGAGTCATGAAAACTCTGAAAGGGCCAGAGAATAATCCCGCACCAGGCCGGACTCAAAACCGGTCCTCCACGTCCAAAGTCGAGTGACTTGACCACAGAGCCAGGGACGCCCCAACTGAGTTTCATAAACCATGTTATGTAAAAATGAAAAAAAATATGAAAAAACCCAACAGATTATAATATATGACATGAGTATTTAGAAGGAAAAAAATACAACACACAATCATAATCATATTGTCTTATAGTCTTTGCATTGGTTGCTGGTGGAAAGATTAAAATTTAATAAACTGACACGACAAAGGTTCACTTTGTGATGACAAGCAGTGAGTGCAGATTATATGACAACACATTTGTAACCTAAGTAAAAAAAAATCACATTTGGACAAGCTCTCACTTCCTGTAATAGATTTACACAATGCACATTGCTCATTTGAATAATGCGAAATAATAATAGAATATAATATAATAATATCATATTAGTTATTCTAGCTAACTGCTTCAACTACACACTTATTATAATGAATATCTTTATTTGAACAGTTTACGCGTATAGGGATTGAATTGATGATATCCGATTCCTATAAGAGTTTGTATAAGAATATAAATCGATGAGGTTGTAAAACATTGTGAATAACATTAAGAAGGTCAAAAAGTCCATAACGCAATTTCAAACTCAATTGTCGTGATAATCTAAAACTGCCAAAAAAAAAATCGAAACTACTTAAGTTATTCATAATCTAGATAGTGTGATATACGATTTTTGAATTTTTTAAATGTCACAAAACCAAATTGACATAACAACCAAAAGCTCTATTTGTCCAAATTATTACATCGTATGCCAGGTATGTTTCATCATGCTAAGCCAAATTTGGAGAAATTAAAACACTATCTGGCTAGGATAGTGATGATCTAGAGTGCCCGGGCTTCAGACCTCGGCCTTTTCAGTTTGCTCCTCTGGCAGGAGTTCTTCAGAAGGGCCTGCTTCCTGACCGTCCTCAATTCCATCAAGGGGAACATTCTCGAGTCCGTCAGAAGATGGTCCAGCCTCTGGGTCTTCTACTTCTTCGACGACAGTGGATGGCGCTGCCTTGGCTGACTTGCTTTTAGGTTTGAAGATCTTGGGTCTTTCGATCTTGGAGAGGAGCTTGGGCTTCTCGATTTTCTTGCCCTAGACAAACAAGAGTTTGTTAAGATATTTTTAATCGGTATTAAAATATTCAAAGGATATCGTTAAGACTATTATATGGAATGCAATCATAACCAGAGTATGAAAGAACAGATAGGTACATTTGTTGAAGAAATATGATGTCTCGTGATATGAAAAGAAATGATGCAACACTTAGCTCCTGCCCAGTGCCTAAGTGTAGACATAGGTGCCAACTCACAAGACACTGTTGTTTGTGAGGGGGAAAAGGGTGCCATTCCTTTCTCAAACAATGGATTGCAGAGATTACTCTAATATATCATTTTTGTTACGTATAGCAATGTCTCCAAGAGCCGAAAAGTCATTGGCCTGGTTTACTACTCCACATACCCTCGACCCTTGCCATTGAATTCTGATGTACCTATTACCTCTTCACCGTACTTTGTCGCCTATGATCCATTAGATATTCGTACCCTTCCTCAGATTACAAAAAAAATACAAACAAAAAAGAAGCGATCACGTAACACAGGGATTTAGAAAGTCCAATGGACTGTGTAGTGAGAAAGTTACCTGTTTGGTGACGGCATAGTGCACGATCTCGATGATGAGAAAGACCATGGCGGCGATGAATCCAAGGAAGAGAAGCAAGATGGCCACTGCCATATCCCTCAGGCTCACTGGGTACACGGGCATAGAGGAAAGGTATCCCTCTAGATTGGCAAGAAAAAAAGAATCATGAAATCAGCATGTTTCCCTCGTCGTTTTTTGGTGGGAGGGTTTTTTGGTTTGTTTTTTTCCTCCCAGTTTCCAATTGTTGAAATCTATGATCTTCTATCGAATATTGCCCAGTAAACCTACTGCCTCAATGACGATATCATTTATCACTAGTATTTGTTTTCTTCTTCAGCATATCGCTGGTGGCGTGGTTTCTATAAGGGGACAGAGTGTTATCTATTTTCTAGTGCAAATGAGCGCCTCAGACCCACAAAAAATGACTTAAATGATTGATAAATTGTCTAGAAATTCTGGTTTACAATCATGTCACACACCATGTGCAATGTCCAGAAACTGTTGACAGGGAATGGATTTAGTTTGCCACATTCCTGTACCTGCTTTTCTTTATATATTGGATATGAATGAAGAGGTCCTGGTGCCTTTCACTTTCTATTCTAGTTTTTTTTTACAAGCCAGTTCTCCAGCGTCTTAAAACTGAAGCAATTGGCAGTTTACACAGGGAGTCAAATTACTTAATGGGGAGAATTTCAACATCATGTTGTCATAAATGCCACTAAAAAAAGATTACCCATTGTCTAGCAGTTGGCACCTGGTAGAAGGTGGAGTTACATTGTAGTTTTATAGATCCACCAATGTAGTAGCAGTACCTGGCTTTTCAGTCACAAAGACGCTTGCCTTAAACCGTAGGGGTACTGACGAGGATGTTAGTCGCTCGTGCTGAGATGAAGAATCTGTTTTGTCAGTTGTGTTTCCATCCATGAACTACCAGTTACAAATCGACCATAATTCAACGTAATATTGAAAGTGCACGGATCATGAAATAAAATAAGATTTACGTACTTTCGTTTGAGAATTTGCGTCCGTCATAGTTGCGGCACTGTACATCAAAGTCCCAGTACTTTTTCTCCAGTTGGTCAATGTAACCAATCACCCTGAGCTCCTCGATAGCGTCACTGATCTTTTTCCTACATACAAAAATGGGCAGAATGAATTATATATATACATATTATCATTATCCTTTCCCATGGGAGAGAAAATGGGAAAGGAAAGAGAAATGATAGACATGATTAGAAAGAGACAAATGAAATTCTTTGGCCATGTATGGAG
>JARBEQ010265382.1:0-19033 GCA_030265355.1 Tritonia tetraquetra
TGTCCACTTGGAAGTTTTACATTTTCTTTACTTTTTTACCTTTTGGTTATTAACTTCCAGCAGCCCTCATTTTATTGAATTCCTGTTTAGGAAATTGTTTCTCTTAACCTATAGACCATTTGAAAAATGTTGGTACTGTTATTATACAAGAAAATTATTTTTCAAAAATTTATTTCTATGGTTTTCTTTCTCATAGGTGAGCACCAATATGAGTTATTAGACTTTGTGGCTGCTAAATTTTATGAGGAACCTGGAGTCTTCAAGATGTTGGTATGGATGATTTAGCAGTTTAAACATTTTTCGTTGCACCTGGTATCATTATCAAAATGAACATGTTATGATTCATTTTACTTTACTTTAATTTTTCTTTCTTATCCAATCCCGTTTTGTACTGCATCACGACATAGGAGTTGTTGGGCGCAGATTTGGAAATACTTTAGATTAAGAAATCAAGACAAGCAGGTGATCGACCCACTAAAATATGGGCTGATTTTCACCCTACCCAAGAAAGAATTGGGTAATCCATCTTTGTACTGGAATCAATACTGTAAAGGGATTATTTTAATTTTTAGTGTCTCCCATGACATTTGAACTCATTATCAACTAATTGAGTTGCAGGAGACTTAACAACACACCTACATTGTTACCCATTTCTCAGGAGACTTAACACATCTACATTGTTATCCATTTCTCAGGAGACTTAACAACACATCTACATTGTTATCCATTTCTCAGGAGACTTAACACATCTACATTGTTACCCATTTCTCAGGAGACTTAACAACACATCTACTTTGTTACCTATTTCTCAGGAGACTTAACACATCTACATTATTGCCCGTTTCTCAGGAGACTTAACAACACATCTACATTGTTACCCATTTCTCAGGAGACTTGACACATCTACATTGTTACCCATTTCTTCACTTTCTAATAATCTATTTTTCAAACTTATTTACCAGAAGTAGTATAAGTGAGTGTTATTGAAAATGAAAGCTTCAGGAATGATTTTACAGATAGTGGATTCTGTAATGGCTCTCTTCCGTGTTGACTTCAGTGGGAGGGGTGAACTGGCAGACAGGCAACAGAAATTAGCCCAGCTTCTTTCTCGCCTACAAAAAATCGCTGAAGGTAATCAAAGCAGTTATTATCAGTCCCAAAAATTTATTTTATGAATAAGAAGACTAAATTAAATGTGACCATGTCAGGTCTGGGAAGGTCTCATTCTTAGTTATAATATTAAAACAACTGAAATAATGTGTTAAGTTTTCCACCCTTTTTCATTACAGTAAGCTTATAATCAAAGGTGTTTGAAAACTGTTTATTCAGTGAATGTGAACAGGTAAAAATATTCACAATCAAATTTCAATATGAAACGATAATCGAATGACATTTTTATGTTTCTTTTATTTGTATAACAAATCACAATTTACCCTTCAAACTTGTACAATGCACAAAAGTCATAAGTCTTTACATTGCTGGAGTAGGTAACATTGTCAATATCAATGTAAAATGATTGAATGGAATGTATTATACTGCACACAGTTGTAGTGCACATTTCAAAACAGGGCAAGTCGACTACACTTGATTTGAAGTCTCTTCAGTTTTTCTTTGGAACAAGCATGGATTTGACTTAAATTCAAATGTGCTGACTTCAACACAAACGTCACAACGCATGAGTTGAACTAAATTTGCATCCCTGATCATTCAATGTCTATATTAAAACTGTTGTGTTGAACTTCGGATGTGTTGATCTTTTTTCCACTCCCCCAACGACATCAAATTAAACCTAGTTGACTGTACTGTACAATTATAATAATGAGATTTGTGATTGTAAATCAAAATAATCTTGATCTCAAGGAAAGTGGATGAATATTGAAAATGAAGTACAAACACAGTTATGACAAGTAGTAAGGTCACCAAAGCATACACAATTTTAATTTCTTCTTATATGAGTGAAAAAATTGAAGTTATATTGATGTGAAATCCAACAAGTCACCCTAATTTTTTAATTTTCAGAGTACAATGTTGCTTGTTTTATAACAAACCAAATGACATCAGATCCAGGTGCCACTATGTCGTATGTATATCTGCATATCTTCTTCTATTTTAATTTCATGTTGTATTTTAGAGTTACGGTAAGTGACTGAATTTTGAATAATGAGTTTTTGTTTTCTTTGAAAAAATGTCAGCTCCTATGATATTAGAAAATATTATAATTTTATGGAATGGTCTGTAAATATATCTAGAATATCTGGACAGATTTCACTAAACAATCAAGTTCAAGTATGATTTATTGTTTTTTACTTTAGATTAAGGAGGTGAGTTGCTAGCTGGCTATTGCAAAAGGAAAAATTTGATAACCTCTGTAAAATTGAGTTCCAACACATTTCGAATTTTCAAAAAGTGGAATGACCCATTGAAGTTCAGCTCCAGTGTAATTGTGTTATTCAACAATGAGTTGTCAGGAAAGGTAGTGGGTTTCAATCTCAGTGGTGAGAGCTGTTGTTTTTCTTCACACAACTTGGTATGAACCTATTTGCCACCCCCCCTGATCCTATGAAGGTAGGTGGGATCAAGAACTTAGTCCTGTCAGAGACAAACGATAAATTTGGAGGTCTCATGTGCAAGTTGTGCACGTTAAAGAACCCTTGGCAGTTGGAAATCAAGAAGAGTTGGCTGAAAGGCTGCTGTTCGGGCAAAATTAATTCCTACCCCCAAAAAGTTAAAGTGGGCTGATCACCTGTTTGGTCCGGAGTAAATCTGTCTCATAGAGCGGGCCCTTCACTGTAATGGTAACAGGGAACTGGATAAGAAAGAAAGGAAAGGTAGGATAGAATAACAGATTTGTTTTCACTCATTGATATTAATAGTTGGTTTAGATTAAATCATGTTCGTATTTAAGTCTTATTATAGGGCATATGAAATGCTAATAGTATATTGGACCCTAATTGAAATATCTTTTTCTCAATCCTGAAGATTTCAAGCTGACCCAAAGAAACCAATAGGTGGTCACATTCTGGCTCATGCATCTACTGTGCGAGTTATGCTTCGCAAAGGAAGAGGAGAAAACAGAATTGCCAAAATATATGACAGGTTTGTTTGACTGTTTGTTGTTCTTTTCTATAGTATTAATCACTTGACTGGCAAATTTTTCAAATGTGGGGTGTCAGAAATGGCACATTATAGAGCGAACAATTGTATTTGTGTTTCAAGCTATACAGAGTTTTCTGTTTGTCATAGACCAATAAAAGTTACATTTTCTGAAAGGTCATTCAATGAGGAATAACTTAAAAATTATGGGATATTTGGGGGTTAATTTTAGTTTTTTCAATTCAATATTTTGAGTAATGTAATCCATGAAACATATGAAAATGTACCACACTAATGGACTTAAAATGAAGCGAAAAGACGTCTAGTTGTCACAAACAACATACAAAAAAGGATTGCTAAAAAAATATTTAATAAAAATTTTGCGTTGACATTACTGAACTCACTCATTTTGTTGAAAAAACGGTGAAAAAATGACCAAAAAATGGGTAACACCACAGTTTTGAATTCGAACTGAAAACTGAAATAACATAGACTAGAATATAGCAGTGTAACAATTTCCAGCTGTTCCCTATGCAAAATTTGTATTTTGAGCCATGATCGTGACCCATTCCAATTCCAGTCGGCTGAGGGAACCACGATTGTGGTTTGTGCCAGTCAAGTGGTAAAAAGTATTAAAAGTTTTTGTGAATTTTGAAAATGAATTCCTTTGTGAAAACTTCCCAGATTGCATTCAAAACCGTGAAAAGTTGATCTGTGTTTTTGTTTCATGATATCCTACAAGTTTTCAATGGGGTTCATATCTGGACTGATGGCAGGCCAGATCATGGTTTCAAAATGCTGTTGCTCTAGAATATCTTTTGTAATTCTGCTCCTGTGCGCTGATATATTATCATGCATGAACACTTTAGTAGCATCTTTGTTGTCTTTTAAAAATTGACACATATATGGCTGCAATATGTCCCAAATATACTCAGTAGAACCAAGCCTCCCTTCAACTCGAACCAGACAAGTTTTTATTTACTCCAAAAGAATTTTTCCCTATTCAATAACCGATCCATACCCTCTGTTTTTAACTTTCATGACCTTCTATTGGTGAAAATGTTCCCGTCTTTCTATAGCACACCACCCATTTGTCGAGAGAATCTATTTTAAATTTTGACTTGTCTGTGAATAGAACACTTGCCCACTGTTTTCTGTTCCAGCACATGTGCTTCCTTGCCCAAGCAAGTTGATCTTGCTTACGAACGTTGGTTAGCAGAGGATGATTGCCGGCCTTCTAGCCTTTAGGCCTGCTTCATGACGTCGTCATTTGATGATGTGTCTGCGGAGGCCGGTTTTTTTTGTCTGTTGGTACTGCCAACTGAAACGGGTTATCAAGGTGTTCCCGAATAACATCTGCATCTTCATCTGTGCTTGTCTTTTGAAGCTTTCCTTTTTGAGGCAAATCTTGCACAGTCTTGTTTGGTCATACTTCTGGAGTATTTCATACACGCATCTTCTTGAAATATCAAATATTTTAGAGCACTTTGTTACACTGGTACCTGCCTGAAAATGTCCAACAAGACAAGCTTTTTCTTTGGTATGTAATGTTGGCATTTTTTTTATGAATGAGAAGTTAGAGAGAAGAGAACAAGATTTGATTGACTATCAGGGTGATGATTACTTGACAATATCAACAGAATTTTTTGCTAAACAATGGTGACATCATAGATTTGTGGGATCTTTGCAAGAAGAAGCTGAACAATCAGTTCAAGTGGCAGCATTTTTGTTCCCAGCCCAGATTTTTCATCTTTCAATTCCAAATAATGGAAATTATAATTTTGTGATCATACCTGTACCATTTGAACAAGGAATTATCAAACTTTAAAAAAGTATAGCTTTTAAAACATTTTATCAACCCAGTTCAACACACAGCTATCATTACAAATGTTACTTATGAGCACCAGTGTATAAGAAAGGGAGTTATAGTAGGCCGGCATCCTTTCCAGGGGGTAACAAACTAATCTCTTATACATATACACTTAAAACTACAGAAAACTGGTTAAGCTTCAGTATTTCAGTGTCCCTTCAGGTTTTAATTATACTATTATGTGAGTGAAGAAAGAGTTCATTGTTCCATACAACAGATTTTTTTGTATGTGGGCTGTTGCCATAGTTCTTGAATTACGTATATTAAAAATGTCTTCATATCCATTGTGACATTTACATATTCTTTTCTTTTGTATTTTTACTGAAATAAGGTATGAGTTACATAACAATTTGATATCATATTTAATGTATTGTTCCCAGCCCAGATTTACCAGAAAATGAAGCAACATTTGCCATAGCATCTGGTGGGATAACAGACTCCAAGGAATGAGACTGAGAATGCTTATTAACTTACTGGAGACTAAGCCTGTTTTGGGTTTACAATAATTAACTATTTTTGTCCTACGCTAACTACCCTATTCGCACCTGTCCTGGGGTCGCCGCAACCAAAAGCTCTAACATGCACCACATCCATTCAAACCTCTCTAAAATCTATACTATTCAAGATATCTTAGTAATTTTTGGACAGAAGACAGATAAGAGGGTGACCTTTGGGAGACAAAATTTAGTTTCTCACCTGGGTCAGAATCACTCATAACATCATAAATTTCTGGCCCATACTTTTTCTCAAGTGCTTATGACCCATGAATGTTGCAAGCGCCTCTTCCTAAACCTTGATTTGTTTGAAGCTGTGTGGCGGGCGCTGAAATGACCTATCTGTGTCGATAGAGCCCTAAAACAGCAACAAACAAAAAAACAAATTTATCAGCAGTTGCCAATTCTGAGTTCAATTTAATGGGCGCTGGGGAGTCTACATGGAGGATCATGGTTTCAGTTTTCTTTCTGTTTATTTGCAGCCCCACCTGTCGTCCAAAAGTATGCAGTCAATGCGTTTTGTCTTGCATGTGCTGATGGGTGTGGGATAGTAATGCAATGTCATCAGCAAAATCTAAATCCTCTAGGTTGGAGAAGAGTGTTCATCTTATGCCCCTTGGTGTATCTTCTGTGGTTTGACGCATTACCCAGTCAATAACAATATTGAATAAAACTGCTTAAATCACACAACCCTGTCTAACTCCAGTCTTTACCTCAAAAGGATCACCTGCTTGGCTTAATATCTTGACCCAGAGAAATCCAGCCTCATAGTGCGGACCCTACACTGTAATGGTAAAAGGGAATTGGATAAGAAAGAAAGAAAGAATGTTGCATGATCATCATCATGATATATGCTATTTACAATGCTTCAATATACTTATTTGTTGCGTATGTGTCATATTTGGGACACGTATATGCTATGCTGCTAATCTGCTTGCTAAAAGTTCAAGTACCTGTTTGTATTTCTGCATTGTGTGGGTGTATATCAGGGTTGAAAGTTGGGTAACTTTCCCTGAAAATAAACTCCTCCAAATTAAAAAATCCTACAAGTGTCCCATCTATTATCACAAAACTACAATAAACTCGCCATTTCCAATGTGCCATTACCACAGCAGGATTTTTTTCCAGCAGTCCCGTCAATTTCATCACACAAAAACAGCACTGCCGGAAATTTCCGGCCAACTTTCAACCCTAGTGTATATTATGTATGAGTGTATATTATTATGTATGTGTACATAAGTATATTTAGGTGTATATGAATGATATGTGTATAATGCTTCAGGTATAAGTACATTTGGTACGGTGGGAATTGTTACTACAAATGTTTCTCACACTTGAAGTCTATAATGAATATGTGTAAATATTTATGATTGTTATTGTGTGTATGTAAGCGTGCATGTGTAAACATGTATGTATGTAGAAGGAAGTCACTTATTCAAAAACTCAAGCACCATTGAGCACACTCAACATTTATCAGATTTTCATACCTGGATATATGTATGTTGTATGTAGGTATGTATTATTATTAATGATATTAGTATTTTTTAAAAATGATTTAACATAAAAGTTACGGCTTTTCATTGTTAAGTCATGCACTCTCTAAGTCACCTTTCTTTTTATCATTGACGGACATCACACGTTATGTGCGTAATGTCACAAGTGAGTTAAAAGGATTCAGCTTGTCTATGATTACCACAAACTTCTGGGATATCCACATTGTTCTCTTTTATTTTTAGGCTCAAGTTTCTATTGCGTCTGTATGCATGATAATAGAAAGAAAATAGCCAAGAAATTGTGAGATATCAATTTTCCTCTCAAACGGTCAACTTTCACTAAATTTCAAATACCACTATATTATAATGTCTTAATCAAATGTGTTTTAATAAATTAAAAAATATTTCTCATTTGAAGAATAGTTTGATTTGTTTTTTACCTTTATATATAGTGAAATTTCCAGACATTGTTCACTATAATTTTCTTTTTTGATTAATTCAAGGCATTTTCAGGCTTAGAACCAATGGTAAATCACATCTATGAAGAATTCCATGTTGAAAGGTGGGACCTCCGGCCTCTGGTTTATATTCCTCCTCCCATGGGATTCTATAAGGAATCCACCGAGTCAGCGCCATAAAAACTCTGAGAAAGTGAAAAGGAAAAAATCCTAAGTCGTCACCAGGATTCGAACCCAGGACCTTCTGCCATGAGGTTAAAGCATTACTGCTACGCTACGACACCTACAGTAGTTTTCTCTGACTATCTAACATTCATAAGCACTTTTCAACATGCTAGTAAGTCAAATCATCCTAGTCCATTGCTACTAAAGAAGAATTGCATTATTTCACAATAATTTTCGCTGGAGTCAATGCAGTTGCTGAGTGACTAGTAGCAGTGGTGTCCACTTGCAGCTAGCAGGGTTTGAATCCTGGAAATGTCAATATCATAAAAGTAAGTTCATTTTGCCTTTGTGCAGTGATTCCATTGACAGTTTTTTGGTCTTGTGGCTCACTCTAAATTTGAAACGCTTGGCTTCTCAGATCGGTGGAAAACACAAGGGAATAATCAGACTCCGAGCCAACTACACTTTACTTAAAACCTGTTTTTTCCAAATCTTTTACCATGGAATAGAATTTGCGTGGTCCCCCCCCCCCCAATCCTTCACTCAACCCTATATTGGTCTGTTTGATCACAGCTAAGGAGTGTTAGGACCAGCTCCTTTGCAACTGTCGGTGGAAAACACAAGGGAATAATCAGACTGGGAGCCAACTACACTTTACTTAAAACCTGTTTTTCCCAAATCTTCTACCATGGAATAGAATTTGCGTGGTCCCCCCCCCCCATCCTTCACTCAACCCTATATTGGTCTGTTTGATCACAGCTAAGGAGTGTTAGGACCAGCTCCTTTGCAACTACAGTTGAGTCCACTTATATAACAATAACAGGAACTCAGATATAACAGACGCAAATCGAATCCCCGTTTTACATCTCTATAAGTTGCAAGCAAATGTGTTATAGTAGTGCTCAATTAGCACGACCTCGGCTGTAACGGGAATTCCACCGCTTTGTGGCGGGCGCTGAAATGACCTATCTGTGTCGATAGAGCCCTAAGACAGTAACAAACCGCTTGTAAAGTTGCAATCCGCCTAAACTCAATACACAAGCACTACACATACACCCATTCACAAAGATGCAATTGGCATTGTCTCAGTGCTGTACTGTAATTTATGTAGTCAAAGAGTCTAATTTGGGTTAGGGCAATAGGGGGAGGGGAGGGCTGGATTTGCATGCGGTGCGGCTGTCACTGGCTAGACACAGTGACTGTGTGTGCTGTGATTGCGATGCCAACTGACTGGGACTGGTGTGTTTTGGATATAACAGGACTCGCTTATAACGGGGAAAACTTGCTGGTCGCATCAGTCCTGTTATATCTGAGTTTTACTGTACTATGATATAATCTGTTCAGAAATTTGGGAACACAGTGGGGGAATGGTCGTCATAGTGCATAGTAACACTTTCGCTTTGAAGAGGTCTTGGGTTCGAATCCCGACAAGCATTTTTCCTTTGAACTTTCTCAAGAGTTTGTTTGCCCCTATGGATTCCTTATGCAATCAAGTCTTGTCTGAACCTGAGGTGGACTATAAACCGGAGGTCCCATCTCTAATATGAGTTATGTGTTGCCAAGGATGTAAAATTATCAACTTTAAATTTTAAACTTTAATCACTAGTCCCAAACGTTAGATCAAAGATCAATCATGATCCGTTTTGTCATCTTTTGTTGGCCTGGACATCTTGAGAGGGAGTATCTCTTTTCTCTTTATATTATTTTTTTTTTAATGTATGTGAGGTGATTATAACGCCACACACAATGTACATGTGCTATCCCAGACATGTTTGATTTGCTTCATGATTTTACTCTGAATCTGAATCTTCTGACATAACCCATTCAGTTGCATTACCTTCAGTTCTTGGCAAATGCTTCAGCTCTGTCAACTCATAAAGCATCTGATATCAGTTTGCAATTCTCAATGTATAAAACATTCAAGACAAAGCAGAAGCTTAAAATCTTTTAGGATATATTTTTTGTTTTATTTAAAAAAAAACTAAAATACAGAAAAAATGCACTTGAATAATGGCTATAAAACGTGGATTTAAAAAGATGAAGTGATAAAAGGGGCAAAGAGAAAACAATTTGCAAGTAACAGAGAGACAACCAAAGTGATTGAAATTGTTAAAATAATGAATTTCAGTCTCATTTCTTATAAATGAAATTGCTCCTATTTTCTTATTCTATACAATATCATAATATTTGAAGGTAACTAGCATGATGCATATCTACTGGCAAGTTTTTTTTATAGGATGTCAAAATATATATAACAATCCTGTATGAATCATACTATACATTCAACACAAATTTCTGTTATAATGGTAACAGCCATCTAGTGTTTATCCAGTCAATCCTGTTATAAACAGACTGTAAATTCAGCCTCTATACTATTCACCTAACGATTTGAGCTTACTTGCTTGTTCCAACCCCATTAAAACCACAAAGCAGTGTTGAGGCGAGTCCTATGTTCAGTCATGAAAGGCACACAAGATACCTGCCATGTGAATGCAGGCACCCCGACCACCAATCATGACTGAACAGAGACGGACATGCTATGGATCAAAGAATGATCAGCCCAGTGTGTCCATAACTTTTTACTGGCACCATGAGCAATGCACTCTCTTTGTTTCCTGATCATTTCCTGGTTTACCTTTCGGTGCCAATATGAGCAATACACTGAACAGTATTAATTTTTAAAACGGGTCAATACTGTAATCCTTGTGATTACCCCTCAGCTATTGATAAAAGCTGGGAGGATTTACCACTCTGGGCAAAAATGACTTGTATTTTTTTACCCTCGGACAGCACTATAAAAATGTTTTACCCTTGTAAAAGTGTTAAAAAGTTATCTAATATGATGTTAGTTTTTATGTTTAATATACCGGTACCAACTTCAAAAGATTGAAATCCTTTCATTTTCATATATATGGAGAGATCATTCGGACTAATACACATTATACATAGAGGTTAGCTAATTACTTTCAGCAGTAGTACAGTAAAGATCCTGAGTACTACTTATAAAGGCATTACAAGAAAACTCCTTTATCCCACAAATAGCCAGCTTTTCGAATAACACCATGTTCATGCCATTTCATAGCATGCATTCAATAATTGTAAATGTTTACAGCTATTTATTACCAAGTTAGGGCAATTTACTTGGAAAACAAATGAAACAGAAAATTTAATTTTTTCGTATGATGATCCAATAACAACATTTAATATTGTTGTTATATTGACAACCCTAATTCAATCTGAATGAAGATGTGATGAACTAAAGTTTGGTGCGTAAAAAAAATAAATATTCTATTGACCAAAATTCTTCACTCCACAAATCTTACAACCTAAAAGAATAAGAACTGCACCAAATCACTTCATAAAACGACATCTTCCAACAGTGACAATATCAAAGACTTAAGTGATTTGAAGTTTGGTTTTCAAAAACTCTTGTGGTTCCGTTTGACATAGATTAATCTACTGCATATCTTTTTTCAATAAATCCGTATTCAAGAAGAGTTAAAAAGTCATGCCCTTCATTGGAGTTACTCAGGGATCTTAACATTTATAAAATAAATAGTAACACAGGGTTAATAAAAACGAGCAACATAAATAGAAAACATAATAGACCAGAATGGACATGAAAATGAGACATTTGAGAAAAGAATGTTGTTTGTTTGTTTGTTGCTGTTTTAGGGCTCTATCGACACAGAAAGGTCATTTCAGCACCTGCCACACGGCTTCAAACAAATCAAGATTTAGGAAGAGGCGCCTGCAATACTCATGGGTCATAAGCGCTTGAGAAAAAGTAGGACAAGGGGGGCGACACATAGTTCAAAGATAGAAGTAGATTCCAGCAGATCAGTCAGTCACCATCCCGGTCTGAGGTGACCGAAACAGTTTCACCCAGGCAGCCCCTACAGAAGGGATATACGTACTCAATTCATAAAATATACAGTAATCTATATTGTAAGAATGAATACTATAAAGAGAGATGATTTATATGAAAAAAAAAACTCCAAGCAAAACCAGATCATCTCATTCCAGGACAAGAACAGAAAGCTACATGGTAGCGGGGACGATAGGTGAGGGGGATAGAAGACAAAGGAAAGAGTGTGGACCGGTTTAGCACCCCCCGGCCCACAAAAGGGGTTCCGCCAACCACCCGCAAATGAGTTATGCAAAGCCTGAATTTACAAAGGTGGTTAGAGTAACAATATATTGATTAAGTAGGCATCAAACAACCTTGTCCAACATCACGGCTATATTATTTTAGTGATGGGATAAATTTGCATGAGAACCTTTAGCACCAAGAGGAAACACAACAATGAGAATTTCATACCGGTATTCTAAATTACATTTGTGCTGCATATTATATGGTATTTCAAACTGCAATACATGCAAATGAGACCATGTCAACATGAGAAATAAAACACAGGAAAAATTTCAATAAAAAAACAACTTCAAGAACAATTCATAACAAGTTATTCAACTAACATGAGATAATTTAAATATGACAAACAAACAAAAGAAATAGAGCCTTTTAGTAAGAAATAATGTCATATTCTCATAAAAATTGGTAATCAATTACTTGTCCGGCTATTATCCACAACAAGCTGAGATTAGATAGATTGCTTTTCCCATAGAGGTCTAGTTGTATTGCAATTTCAATGTACAATCAATCTACACATAATTTCTACAATCATTTGTACTTTGTACAAAAAATATGTTTTTTCTAGTTCACACAAAGCTTGGCCTTTAATGACAATGGACTGCCCTTTAATTGACGTATCAGGTAACACTAACACAGTCATTACTGATAGAAAATTTTAAAGTATGTCCATAATCAACTTAACCCAGTTTCTGTAGCGCGAAGCGGACAAGTGACAATTTGTCACTTTCTGGATAGGACGCTGGCCTATCACAGAACAATTTTCAAAGTCTCATTTGAGAATTGGTACCCATTTCTACACCTAGGTCGAGTGAGGCAATCGGAGTAAGGTTTCTTGCCCAAGGAAAAAACTAAGTGCCTGAAACCAGGCTTGAACCCACGACCTTCGCCAGGAAGTCTGTTATCTAGACCACTTGGCCACCTTGCCTCTCATTACAGCTTCACCAAATCACTTCATAAAACTACCAGACGATAGGTAAAAGGTGCATATCAGTATTAAGTTTTCTAAGCTAACCCTTCTGCAATATTGTTGTACAAGAAGGACTTCAACAACTGTTTCAGATTTTGCAAAACAGTAATAACAATATCAAAGATGAGGAAGACTCAGAAATACAACTAGTGGAATTAGCCTGCGAAGCAATGCATTCACACATAAACAGTGACCTGGATATAATGAGTTGGAACTGTCTGTAAAATGACATTTCTGTGGGCAACGTTGATAAGAAAAATTTGACAGTACAATGCTCACAATAAGGTAAAGATTTTCAACCAATCTGAATATTTCTTTTTGCATTCTAACTCTATATTGTTGTCGGGGCAGGTAAGTTTTTTGGTTGACGACCATCCGTACCATTGGCAAAGAGTGTGTGTTCAACCGGAAATGACCATTGCTATTTTATAGCATCTATGAGTTGTGTCTCCAATCTTGCGATTTTAGATTTAAAATTCGTTGTCAATATGGGTAAAGCGTGTCATTTAACACAAAAATGTATGTAACTAAGTAGGAAGATGATGTTTGAATGTAAAACAAGTAATGGTAAGGACCCTTTGTCTTGCCAAGTCGAGCAGTGAAGATGACATGACGCCATTTTGTTTGACTCCTCATAGTTTACAAGGGTGATTTGTCATTGCCTCAAGGTGCAAATCATGTCACAGTGGACAAAATTCATCTCCTATACAATTTCAATAGTAGTGCAATAGATTAAGTTGGGTTGTTTTTTTTCTCCAAAAATGACAATGGTCAATAGTTTATGTGTAACAAAAGCACTGGCAATTGTCAGATTTCAACACATGTAACTAGGAAGTAAATAAAAATATGGTGAGAATAAATCAAAACTCGTCATATATCAATAAAAACAATTAATTGTAAATGCACTTTCTGAAAGGCATGATCAAAGGTACAAAACTGAATAAGTTTAATCCTTTTATAATCAACCAAACCATTAAACAATTTCACTGGTTTTCACATTTAGTTTCGTTTACAACCCCCCCAAATTGAAATTCCAAATCAATACTTGGTATATTCAAAAATTTACCAACCTTACAAACATTCAACAAAAACAATTCCAATTTAAACACAGCATTAGTTTGAAACCATTACCAGATTTGGTATCTAGTAACAGGGCAGTTCAAATACCAGTTTGATATGTCTGGAAATATCATAATTTGATCTTACGGTTTTTAAAGTTTAAAGTTGTTAGTTTTACACCTTTGGCAACACATTCAAGGTCCTATCAAAGGTGGGACCTCTGTACTATAGTCCATCTCCGATAGGACTTGATTCCAATGGAATTCACAGGGTCAGAGCCATGAAACTCGAGAGAAAGTTGAAAGGAAAAAATCTCAACGTCTCCACCGGGATTCAAACCCAGTACCTTCTGCTCACAAGGCTCCAAATCAACAAAGCCGATTTCATCACAAATATTTACAAATAATTATCAATATTGCAGTCAAATTCTTAAATATTACCTTATTACATTCATTACCAAATTGCACACACACACACACATAAAATGAAATAAAAAGTGATATTTTGTTTTCCGAACTATTTTTAAAAATTCAAAATTTGAAACTAATACTATTTGGGAATGATTACAAGGTTGTGCTACATATCTGAAATCATAATGGGAAACTAAAACTAAAACTCTAGTTCGTCATAGTCATAGTCAAAGTAAAATCTAAGCCAATGCAACAGTTTCCCTGCAAGAAAACAGACGTAAACAAAAAAAATAAGCATAAGACTTCCATTAGATCTATACATATTGGTGCAAAATATTGTTGAAAAGTTTCAAAATTGAAAACTGGATTAAAGATCACTTATCTGGAATAAATAAGAAGAAAAAAAGGGGACAAAACCTTTAGCTGCCACAAAAGAGGGGATGACAATAAAACCAAACAGACACTCAATTGAGAATGTCAGTCAAAGTATTCTTAGCAAACTAGTCAATTCATTGGACATGATGTCACTCTCGTTAACGCACCTCACTTCCTATTCAATTGGTAGAAAATGAACTAAAAAAAAAGATAATCAAAAGCTAATTCCTCAATCTAACACATCAAAACTGAGATTCATGTAGTGGGCTGATCTACCTGATCCAGAGTTTGTCCAGCACTGTGTTCGAGCTGGGCGCAACACTGTTCAGCGGTAACATATGCTACCGATTAACAACACAACAAAAAGTGACATTCAATATAAGGAAATGGGTTACAATTCACTCTTCGACTCTAAAAACAAAAAATGCTGAATATATATTAGGATATATGAAACAACACTAAAAATTCAAATAATCATTCAATATCTTACATATACAAAGTGCATATGACTCAATAAGTTACACTTACAAAATCAAAATGTCACTTTCCCTGAAAACTTATCTAAAACCAAACACAACCTCAATAGCTGAATACACAATTTCCTCTTGTAGTTAAAGCCATGGATTATATTCTCTGCAAATACAGTAAAACTCTACATCCCTTTACATCAACAACTTGTGATTGTTAGAATGGGAAACTTCAAAATAGACAATATTTCAGAATTCCTTCACAGTCATAGAGAATATTTAACATTTTTTCAGGTACTCTATTGCAATGAAAGAATAATAATGTGGCATGTATTGATAAAAGATGCAATAATGTAATGCCAGTGTGATGACATGTTTTAGATCTGTTCTTTCAGTCCATTGCCCTGTTTAAATTCTCTAACATCATGTCAAAATAATTGGCAGTAAAAGCAAAGTATGGCATTTATATAGCCAATATCCACAAAGTTCATTATGCTCTATTCGCTTTACAATGTATAGTTTACCCCCGAAGGCCATAACACTCCTATATATCCTTCTCAACGCCGTGAGGGGTACACAGTGCAATCTGCTGGTTAAGCACTTCAGCACTAGCATTCTCACAAGATCGTATGTCACTATGGCAGTAGGCAGAGATTACAGTTTATCCAAAAGTAGGTCAAAGCGGTTTGTAGCTATATCTCTTTCTTTCTTTTTTTGTTCAATTGAGTGCAATTAAGAATAGCTGTAGAAAATAATTAATATGGAATGATACAAATACTAACAATAGGACTTGCAGTAGATACTTATAAGGTTAGGTGTAAATCTATATTCCTATGGCAAACCATGAACCCTGAACCTATAAATGCAAGTATACTCTGGGTTGCCATGGTTACTCAACACTCTCATTTCGATGTACTGGTGCACTCCTGGATGACGGTTCTGGAAAAAAATAATTAAAAATTAAAAAATAAAGTAGCAAATAGATGACTCATCAAACTTCTTGTATATTTTCTATGTGTTTTAGCGACATACCTGACACCAAAACGTGAACCAGGAAATGATAAATAACAAAAGTTAAAGAAAGTTAAATAACTCATCTAAACTAGTTGGTTTATCAATCTATTTTTTGTCAACATAAAAATAAAGAGTATATACTAGTATAGTTATCACTGGTTTAATCAATGCCACCCATAATCAATTTGAATACAATACTCTTCCCCCCCTTCAAAGAAAGTCATTTTTCTACCTTTAAGTTTGTTTGAAAAGGTCAATGTCAATCAGTTTTATGCCCACTTGAAGGCCATTTCAGAGACAGGACCTATTCTTTATAGTTCATTGCCGATAGAACTGAAGACTGCGTTGCTGCAAAAAAGCCTAACCAGGATTTGAACTGTGGACCTCCTGATTCATATGCACGTGCTGTACGTGCCATGGATGAGTCCATATTTGTATGTAACAGTTTAGCAACAGTATTAATAAAAAAAAAAAAAAAAAAAAATCTCCACAGTTCATTATGCGTTGAGTTAAGTACATATTTACAGAAAATGATTTCTAATCAAAACTTTACATACTTGAACAGGAAAATGTTGGATGGGCTTTCCGTTGTCTAAATAGGTATAGTTGCCAAGATTTATACCTTCTGTATCACTTTCAGATTTCAGACCCTGAAAAAAGTGACATTACTTCGTATAAATTTTCCCATTAAAAATTGAAGTTTCAAAAAAACAAAAAAACTGTCATCAAACTTTGCAACAAGGAAGATTCTGTGCATAACACTTATGACATTTGGTATTCAAATCTCACTACACATGATGAGTGAAATAATAAAACGCATGCAGACCCTGAGTCAGTCCAACCAATAAAAATGAACATTTACAGAAAGCTTTTTAATAAACTTTTTAATTCAAAGGAGGAAAAAACAAGACGTGAAAATTGTTGAAAAGTTTGACATTCTGCTATGACTGGAGCCATTAAAAATAGTTCAAGGTTTACAGTTGTGTGAATAAATGAATTTAGAGTGCAACCGCGCATTCATATAACACTTACAATAGCACTAAATGACTGTGGTGCACTGTCGATATCGCCAGTGGGTGACAAGCTGCGTGGAATATGCTCTAAGGTGAAGCCAGTGGGTTGGATTGGCTGAGATAATTGAATGACGACAAAGCCAGAACTTCCTTTAAACGCCCAACACTCTCCGGGGTGAACACTTGGCTGTAAAGGAAATAGGAACAATTTCAAAATCTTTTTGTAAGTAAAAAGAAAACATGTCGACAGAGCATAAATAAACAAAATTCCAAACATAAACCTGAAATATAACATTTGAGCATTTTAGTTTTCTTAGAAAACAAGATGGAAGGAAAATTTATTTTTGCTCATATAATCTTTCACTGATTTGAAAATATAAATTCTTCTTTAAACAATCACTTAAATTGTGATTTCTGTACAAACTAATAAAGAATTAAAAATTTGTAAATTCACATTTATTTAGACCTTTCTTTGCCTTAATACGGAAACCAATTGAATAATTGAACACACACCTGAATCACAGCGCGAGGGGAATTAGAGGTGTACCACAATGGGATGCCAAACACACTGACCAAGGCCGTTTTGCGATAGTAGGTTTCTGAACATCTCACACTTAAAACACTGCCACCTACGAATGGAATAAAACAATCAAAGTATTCAGAGAGCTGCACAAATCGTTTTTAATCACGGTTCAAACTGATACAGTGATAATTCATTTTCAACCGACTTTCAATAAATGCCGATACACAAAATTGCGACGCCACAGAATTTGATATGCATGACAATGCTGAGAGTGAGAGACTATTTGTGGCCTTGTCATAGAGTGTAAAAAATTACGAATTTCAATATTATTTAAAGACACTTAATCATAAATCATATTGTTGGCAATTGGAGTGTCCTTCTTGTAGGGTCACTTTATGTTTCTCAAGCTCCTAAATCAACCTTATTCCTCTTATTCCTCTCCTGCATATTATGACCTTTCTTCTAACAAGAAAATCTAAAAATAGATCAATACATTTCTCATGCATGTATAAATGTCAAGTAGACATTGGATACAAATAATCATGTAGAAGAAATCGTACCAGCAGATTCTAAGGCAAAGTCTGGTATTCCGACTCTGTCAGCACTGAACTGTACAAGGGCTTCCTCTACAATGGACTTGACAGCCTGCACAATAAAATGGAATTTCATTAAACAATACATACTTTACCAATTACCTGGGATGGATACCGGTATCAAATCAAACATTCAGTCAACACTTCATTGAATTAATTCATCCCTTCGTTCCCTATATATTTAAGTCATACCTTTCACTGTCAGGTTTATTTATGATAAACTTCCTCCACTCCTCACAATTACAGCTTTTTAAAAATGTACATCAACTAAAGTCATTTCTTTTCTCTTCATGATTTAGTTACTATTGATTTAGCCCTGAAATCATTTTAGGGATTTCATTTTCGTTGAGTTCTTTCTATTCTTTGCTCTAAGGTGTATAGCTACAATTTAATCCAAAAGTAAGGAAAAAAATCAATAGGAGCATAACTTCACGTAAGTTTTTGAACAAGAAGAAGAAACTCACATTTACGTCAATACTTGCAGACACAATAGATGCTTTTACTTCCATATTTTCATTATTCTTTACTTCAGCTGCTATTCTTTCAGCCATAGCAGACTTGAGATTATCTGTAATCTCTGCAGCAACTGATGACAACTTCCTGTCTAGCTCTCCTCTTTCCACATAGTTTGCCTGCATCCATGCCATTAGCCCAGAAAATGCAGAATCATGGTCATCACTGCCCATCTAAAATAAAACACGTAAAATTCATTTTGAACAACAACAAAAAAAAAGGCTCCCTCAAATATCAAACAATTGAAACCCAAGATCTTTGCAAGATTTGCATTTATGAATATCAAATTGATCTCGACCTCTCCTTTGTGACCGACCTTGCTGCGGTGGAGAGGCTTGAGTGATCTAATGACTTTGAGGGCTATACCAAATAG
>JARBEQ010265405.1:0-10201 GCA_030265355.1 Tritonia tetraquetra
CCCCCCCCCCCCCCCACCCCCCCATAAAAAAATATTTAAAAAAATAATTTAAAAGTTGATTTTTTTTTTTAAGTTATACTAAAAAATTAAAATGAGAATAATACCAAAAATGTAAATGCATTGCCTACGTCGTTACCTCCGTACAGGACCGGGTTTCAGCAACAGCTTGTGCGGTATATTTTTTTTGTCGGGACCTTTTCTTCAACCGCCTTTTATATGACATTTATGTGTTAAGACGGGGTTGAAACTTTAAACTTTACAACTTTTCTGTCACCCCCGTGTGTGATTCAACTTCAAAAAACCCAAAAAGAGGCAGGTGTAGGCATATTTCATTATATCAGCTTCTTCCTTTTTGGAGGTAAAACTGACGCCAGGTTCATTTCACATCAATTACATCTGTCGCCATAATCATGATTAATGCACACAATTGTTTGTGTTGAAATCGAATTGACTATTCCAAGGCTTACACGTTCAAAAATAAGAATTGGCTAAATCAATAACTTTCCCATTGATTATGTATACCGTTGATGTTGTGTGTTATTGCAATGTAAATATCTAAGCATTGTGTTAAACGTGGCACGCCCCAGATGTACAAGTCGTGCATCTTTTGTCATCGAATCGTGGTGTTGTTCGATTCAATGAAAGGAAAGTGGCATTTGGGAAAAAGGGTTTGTCTGATAGAGGAACGTATATCCACGATGCTTCTTACGATTCATCATGAGCAACATCATCATCATCATCATCTTATCTGTTCAATCTGCAATGGCCCTCACACATGCAATTTTGCATCGAAGCATTCATGCTCTACTTCAGGTACTTAGTTTTTTTCCTTTGGTAAGAAAATGTGATTGTCTCACTAACTTGACCCAGACCAGAGTCCTATCCAATGAGTGACGCATTGTCACTTGTCCGATTCACACTACCGAAACCCGGTAAATAACTGGCCCTATTAATCCAAAGGCGCCTTGTGTGGCACGATCTGCTCAGTTATTTTTGTAGCTGATGGGTTTACTACCAAGGCAATAGTAAATATTGTTATGGCCAAAACTTGGGCAACACCTAAAAATGTGACGCTCACGGTTAGGGTCACAGTGGGCTGATCACCTGCTTGCCTTAGCTACCTGATCCAGAGTTCTTTCAGCCTTGTATTCAGCAATGATGGACATGGAGCTGGCCACGACACTCCCCTTCGGGGTATAAACTGGCTTGGATAACAAAACAATAACACATTAATCCAAAGGCTATAAGAGACACACCACATTCATGTGCGTACGTCGGAGTTGAACGCAATGTGCATTTTACAATAATACTTCCAATCTCTTGGCTGAGTATTCCCTTAGCGGCAATCTTAACCCAAATTTAAGCTGGTTCTCATGTATGGTCATCTGATAATAATTTGAGATACGAAGGTACGTAGGTAAAAGTGACCATTTGTGTTTGGCCCTCTGCACCTGTCAACAGCCCTGACGGAACATAAAATCAATATTTCAAGTCTCCAACCCCCTCTCTCACCCTCTCTCTCTCTCTATCTATCTATCTATCTCTCTCTCTCTCTATCTATATCTCTCTCTCTCTCTATCTCTCTCTCTCTCTCTTTTCATAGTCTTTGAAGTTTCAGACCAATGGGTAGAAGCAACATTGGTGAAATGATTACCATCTGCCATATTTCTAGGGTCTTATCCAAAGGGTGGCGAAAAGTCGCCTGTCCGCTCAAGGTTAACTATCCTTAATCGGAACGCGATTATTAAGTCGTCTATGATGAACTGTCGCTCCAAAATCAATCATGTATATCATTTGTAAGACTACGTCTCCTATTGTGAGACGCGACACTGGCGACACTCCGTCTCTCGCGTAAGGAGATGACCATAGGGCTACACTACACATCTTACTGGATTGATTTTATAGCGATAGCTTATCGTCTGCTCCTCAACATTGCCGTCGCATAAGGAGCCTTGCTAAAGAAACCTGTATAAGTCGGGTACTCTGGGCCACAAGGATGTTGCGAACTTTCTTCTATGATTGTTTTTGCCTCTCTGCAATTATAATGCAACTAGTTTTATCTACCAATGTCAATGTGACCGGTATACTAAGAATTAAAAAGGGTTGGATTACACTGCAGAAAACGGAATCAACAATATCATGTCGTGTTATACAAGCGTAAGTGTCTGATTCTGTGAATCGGTTGCAGTTACAAAATTAAGCTCATGACAATGATATGATATATTTATCGTCGCATAATTAACTGTCATAACTTGATCTTTTGCCAACATTGAGTTTTTTTGGTACCGGGTGCAATATCATGATCTTGTCACATATTATGGTAATGATCCCTTGTGATAAAAATCATATAATATGCTATCAATCGCGACGAGTGGGTCTTACGGTCACCGCCCACTGAGAAATTTAGAAATACGCGAACAAATCACAATGTTTGTGGTCCGACCCCCTGTAAAATTTCCGGGAGTGATAGTTTTTATTGGGCGACATTTCGGGTAGTGTATTTGCATTGCCAAAATACTTCATCGTTTGTTTCTTAACTGAATTCGCATTCAAAACCCCCTTAACATGATTGGAAAAGCCTGAATTATGTAAGTGTATCTGCTATATCATTTGTCTATTGGTCTTTGTCAATCGTGGCCGATAGCCCCTGGTTCCACCTTGTGCATCAACATGCCTAGCGCCTGTTTTTCTTTCTCCACATTGTTTTCTCAAAATGACTGTGGGTCGTCCCCGTTTCCTTTTTGCTTCAGGCCCCACGTTGTTACAGCTGTAGCAATGAACAATAGTTGCTGTTTAAAGGAAAAGTGTGAACACATAGTGTATATTATGATTTTTTAAAATAGTAGTATACGTGACTATTTGTTTACTAGTCAGTCTTGACAAATTACACAGCAGTCAGTAAATAAACACAATTTACAATTTACACACTCCCACACACACATACAAATACATCAACAAACGGCGGGTGGTGAACTGTGGAATTGAGTAGTTGCAATATTACCATTAGTGTGCATGATTTTCTATGTCTATTAATGCAACGCAATGCATGAAAGAAACGAAGGACGTGATGGGTATTATGCCGTTGCTATTGGAAGAAAAATATATAAAAACACAAAGGAAAATATGGATCTCCAGTAAAGAAAGAAATACAATTTCAGCCCTGTATAACACCTTTTACCTCAAAGTAATCTAACGGACAAAATGAGTCTACACAGCAAATTTCATACAAATCAGTCCAGAAAAAGGTGTTAGGCACTTGCAATTTGGGCTTGTCTATGTTATCAAATGTGATTATGTTTGACGGGCCTGGCGATTCTCGTTCCAGTTGTTGGATAGTTCTTTTATTCGCCAGTTTCATTGAAAAGTAGATGCATAGTCAATAACATATTTCCTGTTTCCTTGCTTCTTCCGTTTGATACCGTTTAAGACATCCTGCTTGTCAACATCCATAGGATCAATGGTATTCCAAGAACGATGTACGTCTTTGTAAGAGATTTGGGAAATGCAGGCATCGATGCACCATTGAGGGCTGATGATAGTCCTAGCCCCAACACCGCTTTACAGTTTGGATTGGAATTAATCTGTCAAACATTCAAAAGCATAATGTTTATTGAAATCTGGGCAATTTAAATGGTTTGGTCTTAAAAACACAATGAGTTAAGAAGAATAGTCAAACATAACGCTAAAACTTTAGGGAAAATACCAGGAGATGAAGATAGGAAAGGGAAATATTGGAAGCCCTTGAAATTATGAATGTAACATTAACAGAAGACATGGAAAATGTCGGGACAGTGAAGCTTGTCTATGAGATTTAAACCCATACACCGAAAGGCACAATGTGAAAACAATAAAGAAACAAATAAATGGCATGTCATAATACACGTGACCTGCCGCAAACGTTCCAGGATGTCATCTAACTCTGTTCATTTAGCGGTGTATAGCATTTGATGAGGGTAATATAATACGCGTTAAAGTTTATTACCACTTTTGTGATGAAGATAACATCAAATAAATGTAAAACAGCATAAACAAAACAAGACACGCCAGTAATCTGATGCTATCGATGCGTAGCGAAAAATCTCTTTGAAGAATGATCAAAACATACTTAAAGTAAAAGGCAAAACCAAAACATGTCGGTTTCATTTTCGAACTTTCCATTCTCAATTCTTTAAAACCTGGTGCTGTAAAAACGCCATCGAACGTTTTAGCAAGATGCAACAAAACACATTTGCATACCTTTTGCCTCTATACAATGGACTACGTTTAAGTTGATCTTCTGTTATGTAAATTTGTTTGTTTGGAACGAGCACTGGCCGAAGTGAAGCATAGTGTGTGAACCACAGATGAATTAATATCTTCTTTCTGCACACCCCTGCACCCTCCCCCCCCCCCCAAAAAAAAACGAGACCAGCATAAGCGTAGTCCAACTGTATAGGATTAGGGGATGAATAGAGGGTACGGCCCACACGGTCGACTCCGGTTTATCGCAACTCGGCTAATCTAATGTGCCGCTTAATCGTAACTTTTCCCAAGAAACAAAATTAATTAGTTCTATATAAAAGTAACAACTTCGGATGAACGCAACAATTTTGCCCCTGTCGTCGTGTTGCGATTAACCTGTACTTCCAATGGTTGAGATTGCATTTCGCTGAAAACCGAACTACGCCGAGAAAGTGTTAAGACCAAAACGAACGATAGAAAATCCCAGCTATCACACACACACACACACACACACACACACACACACACACACACACACACACACATATATATATTTTGGACGCGGAGGACAGGGGTACAATTCCCACCTGGTGCGGAATTTTTTCTCTGGACCTTTCAGAGTTTAAAGGCTCTGCCCTGGCGATTCACGTGGAATCTTCTCAAGTTCTGTTGAACCGCTTTTGATAATACCTTTATGTGTTAAAAAGGGCGTTAAACTTCAAAAACTTTTTAGAACACACACACACACACACACACACACACACACACACACACACATACGCACACCCACACACACCAACGGACACTCCCAAAGTAATGATATCAAGGAAAGCACGAACATGTTGAAATGCCAGATTCTTTTAAAAAGCTGTAGAGAAGAAAAGTGGTTTATCAACTGTACGATTGACACCCATGCCTACGCTAACTCGATCTGTCACTTTTACAATTAATAGTCTGCTTCCCTTGATACTTCGACCATCAAACGGCAGAAATAAACTCAATGACATCTTTGTACAGGCGCCCTTACTAGGTGTCTTTCGCCATGCGAGTATGACAAAAAAAAAATACTATTTATCTTTCTATCGACTATACGATTGAAACCCATCCCTATACTAACTCGATCTGGCACTTTCACAATTAATGGTCTGCTTGCCTTGATACTTCGACCATCAAACGGAACGAAAAAACTCAATGACCTCTCTGCACAGGCGCACCCATACGAGTGTGACAAAACAAAAATACTTTTTATCTTTACCATGGCAGACAACACTTTAATTTTTACCCCCGAAGCAACCGTAAAGCCAGTGTTTTATATCCATAACTAATTAGAACTGTTTTTACCACAACACAAAATTTCCGACAAACGTTCTTTGCCTATAAATTAGGTTAACACTGGTAATGGCAATAATGTGTGAGTGCATTCAAGAATGGTTCCCCTTTGGGGTATTTACCCAATCCCCATCATGCAACACGTCTCATTCAATATACATACTATTTTGTTGTCAGCTGTTGTTTTGAATATATTTTTACTCTCATGTTCGCATTATATTCAATATTAAATGGAAATTAAGCCAGGCATTGGTGCAATGACATCTCGAGGGACCGTGTTGTCCATATATCTGCATAATATTTGAGGTTTTGTTAAGGGAACAAGAAACACAATGTAATCAAAATGTTAAGCCGCATTGTGAAATTCAAGGCTACTCTTTTTAATTCTCAATTTGTGTCACTGTTGATCTCTCTGTGACATTTTTGTTCCATAGCTATGAGAATACCCTTGACATTTCGATATGAACAGTTCGTGGTAGGGTTTGATCCCATAAAGGTGTATAGGGTTAAACAAATTACAAAAGCGGGGCCGTCGTAGTGGGATTCTCTGTTCTCATTTGGGCTTCCTCTTGAATCCATTATGGAATCAAATCCTATCGGAGTTAGACCTTAAAGCGAAAGGTCCCACATTTAGTATTATCTATGATGAGTTGCCAGGGGCGCAAACCAAATGACTGGGGTTTTTATCCACACACAAATGGAGATAATAGCAGGTTTAGGACAACAACATGTACATTGGAAGATAACAAATATCAAGCTTTTAACACCTTGTTCCTTCAACCTTCAGTCTAAAACACGGTTCTATGTCTTCCGTAAAAATTGAATAACTTTCTTGTTCTAGGCATACACAATAAAACTCGACAAAAACATTACATTGTTTTGTTATGTTTTGTGTGTATGTCTGTAATATACGTCTCTCTCTCTCTCTCTCTGTCTCTCTCTCTCTCTCTCTCTCTCTCTCTCTCTCTCTCTCTCTCTCTCTCTCTCTCTCTCTCTTCCTCGCTGTATTTTGTAGACTCGTTCAATGTTTTCAGCATTGTGTTTGTCCATGGCGTAGTTCCGTTCTACTTTTTGGACCTACACGCTGTTAATGTCACCTTGTCCGTTCTCTACTTCTCATTAGGTAAGCTCCATTCTCATTTGGTTTGTATAATGTAATACAAGATTTACGGGGTTGGGGTGGGGGTAATGCTGATAATAACATAGATAAAGAGGTATGATTTGACAATGCTAAAACAAAACTAAAGATAAAGAAATGTGACATGCTTCAATGGTGACCCAACCCAGGCCTGTTCATAGCTGTGGAGTCTCCCACGAGATAGTAGAAAGTGGCAGACATCGCATGATGATATCGCGAGCGGCCGCTTATCGTTGAATTTTGTAAAATAGCTAATTGTTGGCAGCAAGCGTTATCACCGTATTGACTCCAGGTTTGGAAAGAATGTGGGCCTATCGTGTCAATCATTCATCAATAAAAAAAACTAGCATCCACGATGATCTAATGAACATTTGGCTGTGATTAACATCAAGATGACATTACATTGCCAAAATTACACGGATGGGCGTATCCCGGTGTAAATAAGATGTACATGGCATGAATTGAAATTGTCAACCGAGACAAACCGAGTTAGTAGATCGATTATCTTGTCTAGAAAAACCAGCGAAGAGTCGAGTCGAAACATTATCGTTGTTGAATATAGCCCGTTGGTTTTCCCAGCTTAAAATATAGGTCATTTTATTTATAGAGTGAATCCAACAACGAAGAGACACATATACCCTTATTTAGAATATCCGGGAGCAATTGTATACACAGCACTGGAAACCATTCACAGGAGGCCGATGAAAACAATCTTACGTAAATAAAGCACATTCGTGATTGACCTGAGGATTGCACATCCATTAAAACAAGAAATAAGCGACAATTCTCCTAATCCATACCGCAAAGAGCAGTATTTCTGGCAAAACCTCTATACTACTGGAAACGAATAAACAATATAAAAAGAAGTGTCTCATGGTCAGTTCAGATATCATGATAACAAGTGTAAAGATATGTTTATCTAATATTGATAAGGGGACATTGTAGCGTAGAGATGACGCATTCGATTTTTTGCACAGGTCCTAGGTTCGAATCGCGGCGGAGGCGCTGGGTTTTTTTTATAGCTCTGACTATTATTTTTCTCTTGAACTAAGTCCTTTTGGAGATGGACTATGAAACGGAGGTCCCGCCTTTAACATTATGGAGTAGAAATTTTTAAAAAAATAAAGTACTATAATATTGATAAACATTGGAAATCTAGAGAGATCGTTTTTTTCTTCTTCGTCGTTTCTTCATTTCACTTTTGGCCCTGGACATATGAGTCGTAGACAATCCTCCTTAAAACTTCCGTACCGCTGCTAACGTTAGATTTAGAATATTAAGGCTTCTGATGCTTCCTCTTGTCATCTTCTTCTAGGCGTTTGTCTTTGTGCCTAACGCTTTAGTGTTTGTGTTCGTTAGTCTCTCATCACTCATTCTGTTTGCAGGAACACGCCATGTAAGTTGCAGTCTTTCTAGTCGTGATTCTATGTTTACTGATCTATGTTTAGATTTTATACGCATGGAAAATTCGTTTCATCAAAACCTGATCTAATAATAATAATATCATAATAAACCTTATGACACTCTTTCAATCTGCCATGGTTTAATCTAGGACTCGGATTATTTTTGGTCCCCACTCTTTGAGCAAAGGGAAGCAAGAAATAATGGTCATGTGACGTTCATTATTTGCAAATAGAAGACTGTGGCACAAGGTTCGTGTCATGACTAAAACACTTAAACACTTTCTTGATTTGAAAAAGAAGACAACACCCCATCTCTTTAACCCGAATAGAGAAATGGCGTGGATAGAACACTCAACCTCTCAATCTATCAATCTGACTGACCGTCGGAATCTTTTCCTTCATTGACTCTGGTGGAAATGCTTCCAAACTTTTGTGACATATTGTTGTTATGTGTACACATATTGGGGGAAAAGATAGCCACTTTCATATGCGATTTGCATGTTCTCATTTTCTAACTAATAATTTGTTTTATGATAGCGGGGTACACTTTATTTCTATTCACTTTCTAGTTAAAGGTTATTATAACTCCCGCCTTGCCAGCACTGAGCCGTTGGTGAATGTGTTTTGTACATAAATAATGCCATTATTGTCAATCTTGGATCGTAACTGCCATCATCATTAACATTATCATTATGACATCATAATCATACTTATCACTACCATCATCATCATCATTAAGCATTATTATTGATGACAAGTGAAAAATGAATCCATTTCTTATATAAATGAGGGGTGGCCAGAACAGGCTAGAGTAATTCGTTAATTTGCTTTGCTTGTGATTGATCCTGCCCAATACATTTCTCATGGCGTCAATAAAGAGGGTTGATTACCTGCATGTCTGAAGCGCTGTGGTCCACGGCATCTCCGACTCTGTGTTCATCTATGTTTGGAGGTCGGGGTTCATGCGTGTCGTGGGAATATAGCAAGGGAGATTATAAGCAACACGCAAATCTAATAAGTTCAAGAACTAATAGAAAAATAGATTCAATGGGGTATCTATAACTTCGTCTTATTAGTAATGTTATGGCAATCTTCATTACTTCAATGTTTGTAGTAAATACCTTCGTGTTTCTATATACAAATGAGTGATTCCAGCGTCCCTGAAGTAACGTTCAGAAACTAAATGTCTGAAGTATTATGAGAATCATTTCATCATAACTTGTTTGTAATCAAGCATTTTCATTCCTACAATCACTTGATTATTTGTTTTATCGAAACAAATGCCTCTCATTCATAAAAAAGTGTTAGGAAATCTATTCATTGAAGATTTATGTCATGTCCCTGAAGTAACATCCTTGTCAACCACCAGTGCTGCTCGTTTACTTTCGGATTGCTCTGAATCTTGATCAGTTACTTAAGGGACACCAATCATTATGTTACTTAAGGGACGATATCGATTGTCATATGCCTTTTATAGATAAGTGGATTTTCTTAGATAGAGATCATGGAAACACTATTTAGTAATTAATACGCAATTTGCAAACACAGGTTTTTTAGGGGGGAGGGGGCGTCCCTAGCCCAGTGGTTAAGTCACTCAAATGATGACCAGTGCTGCTTTTTTCTGACTTTTTCAAAAACAAAACTCTATTTTGTCTCTTTGTTCTTATTCTTTTTATCGCGCTTTTGGTCTTTTTGTTTGTTTGTTTATTATCAATTTACATTTAATTAAAATGTTGTTATCACTGTCTGGCTTCATATTCCCCAACCCCAACCCCACCTCCAAAAGAAAAGTAGCAAGTTTAGTATTTGTTACTTTCTGAATTAGCATTTCCATATTGTATTTCTAAATATTCGTATATTCTGCAAGTACATAATATGTATAATATCACAGACACACATTACGTGAAGGTATCGGTATTCTCCTATACGAGGAACCACCTGAGTGTTATCGTGCTACTGGGACCGATTTACCGATTCGGGGCGGTAAAGATAGCGGCAGCAAGTAGCAGAGAATGGCGAAATGGAGTGTTTTATGTGGGGAGTGTGGTGTGTAATTGTTTTGTTGTTGTTGTTTACACATTGTGTGTGTATGTGTAAGAGCGTGAAGGAT
>JARBEQ010265416.1:0-10201 GCA_030265355.1 Tritonia tetraquetra
TAAGTGCAAAGAAGAAATTAAAAGTTGGGAAAGCCCCAGGTGCAGATGGAATTTACCCAGAAATGATAGTTAACCAATTTATAGAAGCAGATAAAGTATTACTTAAATTATGCCAGGTGTTTAAGATGTTCCTTGCCATAATTTTAATCATTTTCTTCAGTTTTTGAAATGACACGGTGCATCTCCTTTTTATTTCTCTATGGTTGTTTCCATTATTTGTTAATACTAGGATGCCAAGATATTAAAATTCATTTACAACTTCTATTTTCTCTTTATTGATTTTGATGTCAGGATCTTGTTTTAATTTGTCTGTCTTCATGATTTTGGTTTTGTTTGCATTGAGGAAGAGATTTTGAGCTTCACTGTGTTCTTTTAATGAAGTGATGAGATTTTGTAGACCCTCTGTAGTCGTGTAGAGGAGAACAGTGTCATCAGCATATCTTAGTTCAGGGAATTCAAAGCCTCTAATGATGAGACTGTCGAATTTCCCAAAATTTGACTTGTGATGTAATTGTCTCATAATGTGTTCTGCGTTTAAGTTGAAAAGGTAGGGCAATAGTATACATCCCCGCCAAACACTTGTTCTGCTTTGAACCATTGTGAAGTTTCTCCATCTAGTCTGACTGCAAACTGTTGCTTGCTATAGAGGTTTTTGATTAGTTGGACTAAATGGACTGGAAATCCCATTGTGATCATTTTATCCCCTAGCCAAAGTAAAAACAAGACATGGCTAGCTAGAGATACCCCAATTATATCCACACAGTGAGAAAATCACAAACATATTGTAGTGTAAAATAAAACCTTTTGAGCAATCATTTTGGCAACCACATCTCGGGCGTGTACATCGATGGTACAGATGGTCATGATTTTCTGTCTATTTCCTGATGAGAGATCACCCAGCAAATGAGATATAAGAGCATTTAATTGTGCAATCTGTGGAAGTAAGGGAAAACTAATCAGAATCATCTACCATTGGGAAATATATCGTCACTGTTGGATTACCATTGCAAATTTTCTCACTTCTTACTTTTCCACTAAAAGACACCTGTTAATTTTTAAAACATCCTCTTTTCAATGGGAAATGTGTCAGCCAATCAAAATGCCAATTTTTCTTTTGTGATTTAAACCATACACATCTTCACACCTCAAATCCTAACAGTTTAAATGTACATTTTCAGCACAAGAAAAATGAACATGAAAAATGTCACTTGTACATTTAGAATCAGATAGTGACGATATAATGGCTAAGAAGAGGATTCGATATATCTTTCTCTTAAAGACTTTGATCTTAAAATTATAATTTACTCATGACCATGAGGTTATGAGATAGACAATCGACCATGAGGTTATGGGATAGACAATCAGAATAATATGTTAAGACAATATTTGTTAGGTCACTTTGACTCACATAAACAAAGACAGCTATGGCTTCTAAGATATAAATACTATTTTGTGAATGCCATGTTATAACCAACCCTATCGTGAAAGGTATGATATAATGTTTATAATCAAATGAGGTAACTAAGGCATCTGGTATAAGTTCAAATAAATCCCAGTCTTCAGAGTCCAAATTTTCATTAATCAAAATTGTACATCTTATGTGGCAAAATCTGCTCAGTTTTCTTATAGCCGAGGAAGTTATCACAAGCAACACTGAACATTGTTATGGCAAGAACTTGGGCAACACCTACAAATGTGACATTCATTATGCCATTGAAAGTTTAGGCACAGTGGGCAGATCACCAGCTTGACTTATCTACTAGAACCAGTTTTTTTCTGGCACTGTGTCCAGCAATGCTGGACATGAAGCTGGGCACAACACTGCTTAGCAGTAATATGTTCAACAGATAACGAAGCAGTACGGAAATCTTTAAAACACCTTTGAGGTAAGGGAACAATAAAGCATGAAACTAGTCACCACATATTCAAAGGTGGGCAAACATACTTGGGGATAAGTTGTAATTTTACTGATTAATTCTAATGGATTATCTCTTTATTTTTTCAAGCTCATTTACCCCTGGTGGAGCATAGGCCACAGATAATATCCGTCGACTTGTGTCTATCCTGAGCTTTAATTTCTATAATCTCTCATTTCACCTTAACCTGCCTCATTTCCTCCTCCAAAATTTTCTTTCATGTTGTCAGTGGCCTACCTCTTTTCCTCTTTCCCTGAGGGTCCCAGTGAAGAGCTGTACACACTGTTGCTTCTGACATCCTACAGAGAGTATGGCTGATCCAGCACCATCTTCTCAGTGTTAACTGGTTCTTGATTGGCGACTGATTAATTGATTATCTCAACAAAACATATTTTTCCTTCACACAAATATTTCAGTGGGCTGATCATCTGCTTGTCTTATCTACCTCATCCAGTGTATTCCCAGTCCTCTCTTTAACCACAAATGATGTACTTTGTGTTATATGCACCCCTCTTTAAATACTATTCCAGGGCTTTTCAAGGGCTTTTGCAGGACAGATTTCTTAAATTCCAGGACTAAAGAATTCACATAAAACACGTTGCCTTTTCTCAAAGTATCCAGCTAATAGAATAAAATTCCAGGGCTTTTACAGGGATTTTGAGTATTTTCTAAAAATTCAAGGACTTTTTCAAGGGATCCCTGGAATTTAAGGGCTGTGCAGATCCCCTGTGAATGCAACATTGCACTACCAAAACAAACGATACCAGAAAGGTTATTCCCATTTACCTGTTTCTTGAGATAATCTTTCAAGGCTGGCTCATAGCCCTCCTCAAGCTTGACAAAAGCCACTGTCACCTCTGCTGCCCACCAGATTTGAGTGCCACAGAGAGCAACCTACATCAACAAAAATCATTTAAAATCAAGTGTGTTTGTACTCTATATCATGATTTAGGTAAAGTATAACATGAATGAATCACATGGTAAATGCTCCCATTTCCAATTTATTGTGGATGGTCAGCCCAAAGGGTGACAGTCATTTGCTTAATGAGAATAATAATCATAACAATAATGATGATGATGATGATGATGATGATGATGATGATGATGATGATGATGATGATGATGATGATGATGATGAAAAAAACCCATTCCTTCTGGCCTTGCCACCATTTTGCAGCAATATGAGGAAACCACTTTACAGTTAGCTATCTGCCAGTCGAGGCCAGCAGGTATGGGTTCAATTCTCCTTTTTTTGCATGACATTTTTCTTCTTACTGTTAGGGATCATATGATATATATTTTTCTGTAACTGGCACACATTTTTTCATTGTCTACCCATCAATTCATCAATGACAGTTCCATTTTCAGTATTTTGTGATTAAAACAAAGAAAAAGATAACTATGATATTGTGAGGTTTGTTTGGTGTAAGCACTACCTGTGCTGGATAGTCAAACAGCCATTTGTCCCTGGGTTTATCCTCATACGTTGTTACAGCTTTTTCCATTTCGAATCGCACAGTTTGTCTCATAGAATCTTGCACTCGGTTTAGCCAGATCTCCACCTGGAGCAAAGCAAAGAGAAATATCATACAAAGAAAATCTGCTGGGCAATTTTTAATTTTTAATGATACCAAAAAAAAAAAGAAAAAGACAATAATAATAATAGTAATAATAATAATAATAATAATAATAAAAATAATAATAATAATAATAATAATAATAATAATAAATATTCATATTGCGCCATATGCCCCTCCCAAACGGAGGGCTCTGGTCAAATTCAATGCTAAACATGGTGGTTTCTAAATTGTCTGAATCTCTTTGTAGCATTATGCGATGCGGTAGATTTGTGGAAATGTACAGAAATTTGTTTTCAAGAAAAATATGTCTAAAATGTCACAAGTTTTATAATTTAAAAAACTATTACTCCAAAATATCAAATGTAATAATATCTTAAATTCCTTTTAAGAAAGGATTTTCTTTTTTTACTTTTTCAAAACAAATTTCAGAAAAACCAAATCAGATTTCCTGACCTTTGCGCACTTTCTCCAGCCAAAAAACATACATATTGTCGCTGTCGAATCATAAACTTAAAAATGCAAGTATTCTCAATTTTTACTTTTCGACTTAAAGACCACTTTTACTTGAAAAACACATTGTTTTGAATGTCAAATGTGTGTTGGGAATGTACATTTACATCTCAAGAAAAATAACCCCAAAAATGTAACTTGTATGTTTAGAATCTGAAAGAGATAATATATGGAATTTGCCAAGATATTTAATGAATCAAGGTAGGAAAATATTATATGTGCCAGAAAAACACAGAAAAATAGCCATAGAAAGAAAAGTGGAAAAGACGATGGTGGGAATCGAACCCACACCGTGGCGTACGACAACACCGCCTAGCCGGAGACCGAGGCCACGCTCTAACCAATTGAGCTAATTAACCACCCCAAAAAAGGTGGTTCATTAGTCAGGTCATTCGTGCACTCATATCATCTGACACCGCCCACTGGTGTGAATTCTAACTCCAAACGAAGAGAAGTCCAACTTTATTCTTTGTGGCAGGGACGACGATAACACACATCGAGAGATGAACATGAATACAGGAGAGCTCTATAATAATGTGTGAAAGCATATTTAGATATTTAGCATTTTACATACCTGTCCTGTTAAATCCGTCTTATGCTCAAAGATCACAAATTCATTCTCTTTGCTGTACATGCCAGTACCAACCTTCCCCCCTTTTTCCAACTCCAGTAGGGCCGTGTTGTCAAACAACTTGGTTAGTTGGCGGGACACCTGATATAGACACAAATTTAAATAATACTTACGAGATGTTGCAGAAGATTGATTAAACCCCATCAATACCCCAAAGCAGTGTTGGGGCCAGCCCTTTGATCAGTTATGAAAAGAACACAAGATACCCACACATATAAATGCAGGTACTCAATCTACCAGGCATGGCTGAACATAGAGCCAGATATGCTATGGAAAATAGAATCTCAGACAAGCAGGTGATTAGCCCACTGTGTTGCTGCAAGAGATATATAGATTAAAACTTGATGAGGACCTCACCCATTGACTTTTCCCAGGTAATTCTAAAGCTTGCGGATGGTGTGACCAACAAACTGTAATTGTCATTTCCTTATTGTTGGAATGAAGGTTCTATTTACATATGCCTTAAGGAGGACCCCTTCATTGCTTTGCCCTTCAACCCAGGATATTTTCATATTCATCTTCAGAGACATAGAAGAAATGAAAGAAGTATCTCTTGGAGGGGTGATGTGTTATTTTTTGTTTTCATTTTTTGGTGTTTTAGGGAGCTATCGACATAGAAATGTAATTTCAGCACCCGCTACATGGCTGTCTTCTAAAGGAAGTCAAGACAAGGCTATGAATATGTTAAAATGAAAATTCAATGCTTGTGCATATAAAAACATTCTGGATAAATAGATGCAAATAATTCTAAATAAAAAGTTGCAAAAAGTAGTTATCAAAAAATATAAAAGGTGAAAAGCGGCCACTGCTTTCCCATGATGCTGCTAATTAAGCCTGGTATACAAAGAGCCTGAATGTGTACTTACAACAGCAGGATTATTTCCATTGGACAAAATATCAAGCAGATCAGCAGATGACACAAAGTAGAAGCGAGGAAAAGCTAGCCTCTTTGTTTCCAAATATTCGGCCAGAGCTTTTTCACAAATGGTGAGTTCATTCTGTATAAGTTCCAATCTATCATACAGTCCAGGAATCGTGCAAGCATCGACAACAATGGTGGTTACTGAAATGTCTTTGGCAAGGTCCTTTGATGAAAACATTTTAAGAAAAAAAACATATTCTCAATTAAAAAAAAAAATTATGCCTAAGAATGAAAGACTAATATTGATCAATACATCTCAACCCTAATGGCAAATTACTACAGTTTTATTATAGCCACAGGTCTGCCAAACCTAATGGCAAAACCCAAGATTATTCAACAAAAATAATGTAAAAGGGTAATTTGACAAGTTTTAAAATGACTTTAAAAAATCAAAATTAAAAAAATTAGGAGTTGGTAGGTCTGTAGTCAATATAAACTGTTCATAGGCCTTTAAACAAAATATACTTGGCTATTCTTTGCAATGACCTGGGCCCTTGCAAATTGCAGGGAAAAATACCTCTCATCTCCCCAAAATCTACAAACAAAATATGTGACCCGGTTCTTCCTTTCGTGTATTATGTCAGATTTTGTCATTTTGAGTTATGTACAGCAAATAAATCTACCATCAATCAATCTATTCTTATTTGTGTCATGAGATGATAAAATCAATAATTACCATATAAATTCATTCTCAAGTCACAAAATCTCTGCCTAAAATCACAAAAAGGCTTTTAAATAACAACACATGAAATGTTTTGTTCATACCCTGAATTCAGCATCTATCCTTTGAAATCTGTCAGTTTCTTCTGGGAGTTGTTTACGAATGTCATCAGATCCAACAAAAATGCTTTCTAAATGTGTCCACGTGCGTTGCACTTCCATATAGATTGATATGACCTATAAAGATATGTAAAAACATTTTTCCTCTTTGAATACTATACTTTCAAATATTACAAAGATTAACTGTTATCATCAAAGGTACAAATCTCATTAAGTGATAAAAGCAAAGTAATAAAAGCTTAACAGTTTAAAGTTAGTAGTTTTTCACCCCATGGCAAATAATCAAGGCAATAAAGACAAAACCATTTGAATAAGCTACTTATAAAGAATTGAGGATTTCTAAATTACGTCCCTTTACTCAAAGGTCTGGATCTTTATTTGAGGCCTTCCCAATATGGTTGTACCTGTTCGGTATATCCCTCAAAGTCAAGACCACTCAAGCCTCTCCACCGCAGCAAGGTCGGTCACAAAGGTCATATCTGGATAAGATAAATCTTGCCCTAAAGGTTTTTCTTAAGAGAACTACAGTATATTCCTAGCACACCCAAAAAGAAAAAAAGTGACACCAACCTGATCAGTAGTGGATAGTTTGTACGACCAACCAGACACTTCCTCCAGAAAGTGGGCAATGTATTTGGAAGTCATCATGTTTTGAAGTTGCACCTGGTTTGTTTTGTGTTTGTTGAAAAGGAAAGAATGTGTATATAGATTTACTTCAGAGTCTTTCCTTTCCTCGTCATTTGAGAACCTTTAGAGTTATTCCCCGCCCAAAGTAGCAAACTCCCCCAGAGGGGTGACCCTACAGGCTACATTAATTTGTTAACTGGCCTTGCTTATGATCAATACTGCTCAGTGTGTTACTCATGGTGTCAAAAAAGAGTTGTGGACATAGTGGGCTGATCACCTGCTTGTCTAAAATTCTTTTATCCACAGTAAGTTCCAACTCTGTGTTCAGCAATGCTCAGTGGTTGGGGTGCCTGCATTCATGTCTGGTATATTGTCTGCCTTTTATGGCTGAAAATGGGGTTGGCCCCGACACTGCTCTGTGGTATTAATGGGGGTTGATCAAACAAACAAACAAAGAGTCATATTCCTTTCCTCATCCTTTGAGAACACTTTAGAATTATTCCTTTCCTCATCATTTGAGAACACCTTAGAATAGACATAGTGTATATAATTACAGATTGTGGACAGTTTAAATAAAACCCTGATGGCTACTCAAATATATAAAACAACAGAAACTGAAGCCAACCATATTTTCCCGACAACATGAAATGGCTTTCGTCACTGAAAAGCACAGCATTCCGTGTGTATTGACTTCAAGTGCGATGAGCAAGTGCTCACTCCAAACGCAAATGTTGATGGTTCTCTGTTAAGGGATAGCCAATGTATAGCCTCCTACACTTCAGTCCATTCTCTTTTAAACAATTTTGCACTGTTTATTGTGAAATTCCATCGTTTCCTTCCATTTCTCTGGTATTTGACAATGGGCTGATAAAAAAGTGCTGAAGAATGAGATTATCAGCTTCACACTACGTTTTTCTCTTTTGCCCCAGGCCACTCCTATACTTTGTTACAGTAGTGTGCCATACTCCATATCCACAATGGCAAAACCAAAGTTCTTTGGATCAATGCACCAGATGCTCCAATCTCCTATAAAGGATCACCACTAGAAGATGTAAACTCATTCACTTACCTTTGGAGTGTGTTTAACAAACAAGTCCGGGTCCAGAAGGCAAAAGCGGCTTTTATAACGTTACGAAACATATAGAGATTCAAGGAATTGATGAAAGGTACAAAACATAGAATCTTCAAGACAAACGTAAAGTTCATTTTTTTGTACAGAGCCGAGACATGGAGGCTAAAACAAACTGCAAAGAGGAAATTCCAGACTTTTATCAAGAGATGCTTACAACATATTCTAGGACTGGAGTGGTATGATTTTGTGAGCAACGAAAATCTACTAGACAGGACAAAAGAAAAAAGAATGGGAGATGAATGTCACACATAAAAGATGGAGATGGATCGAGCATGTATTGAGAAGGCCAAAGACCAGCAAAGCAAGAATAGCGCTAAGATGGAACCCCCAAGGAAAGAAATAGAAACAGATGTCAAGAAAATGGCAAAACATGGTCACAGCTAAAGAAAAAAGCACAGGTCCCAGTGGAGAAAAGTTGATGGCCTATGCTCCCTGAAATTTCACCATCCAGCCTGTTTAAGACCAAGGATTTTCTTCTTTTGTTTTAAAATTCTATGTTTTTATTACAAAGTCAGTTTGAAATGTTTACAATGGCGAGCAGAAAACCTTCCTCAAAATATTGCATTTTGTTCAAGTTGATTGCCTTTTGGTGTTTTGAAATGTAGGGGGAGGGGGGGGGGGCTGCACCCCCTGTTGGTGACGGTGACCAGAGGGCCTGAAGATAGAGCGAGATCAAACGAGATGCCACCCATGGACCGTTAGGAGAGACGTGTAGTCGATGGGAAGCACCCTCATTGGGGGAGGGGGTGGGGGTGGTTTGCACCCCCTGTTGATGAACAAAGGATCTATATATATCCCGGGTCCCCGAGGGGGGAGTGGTGATTATAACTTGTAAGTCACACAATGATGCTAACCTTAATTGACCTGGACGATGCCATTTCAAAGTTACTGAATGAAGTAAGTTTCCATCTTGGTACCATCAAACAAACATACAATCATCTACTGTTTTGATTGTGGGATGATCTCCTGCTTATCTTATTGCTGATCTAGGTTTTTACAGCTCTGTCCAGCAATGTTGAACATGGAACTGGGAGTAACACAGCTTGGTAACGTGCTACGGATAACAAAACAAAACAAAATAAAAAGGAAACGTCACTCACCTGGTTATCTTCTAAAGTTTCTATTAACTCGTCCTCAGCAATCAACAGTGTAGTACCCGTCCTAATGTGAGTGTGGTGAATAAATTCCATTGAGGCCCACGTCACGGATAACTCCTTCAGCGTTTTCTCCATGCTGGTTTCTTTGACCGCCTTGTCCACAATGCCATGGACATCATCTTCATACTTGTGAAGATTCAATTTCAGTAGGTCTTCCAATACAGTGTTTTCATCCATACTAAATTGCACCTGTCAAAGTATCACACAAGGTAATAACCATAATGGCAAGCCTCACTTGAACAATCTAAATAAAGATTTACACAGATACAAAAATTGGACAGAGATGATAGAGATGTATCAGTAGGAGGTTGTACACATGATGAGATGTGCCAACCTCACAAGGCCATGCTGGATGATCTTGATGATGATGTGATGATGATGGTGCTGATAATGATAATGATGAAGTTGCTACTGCTGATGATGATGATGATGACGATGATGTTGATGATGACAATGATGATGATGGTGATGTTTTTGATGATGATGATAATGATGATAATGAGGATGACTGCAATGATGATGGCAATGATGATGATGAGGAAGTTGCTGATTAGGACACTGATGATGACAACTACAATGACGATGATGATAATGATGTTGTTGTTGATGATGATGTTGATGATGATAATGATGATGATGTTGATGATAATTATGATGATGATTAATTTCCACGACAAGGATATCAATTACCACATGTATGCTGATGATATCCAGCTATATATGTCTGTTGTACCATTAAGAAGGAAAACATTGTTGACTAATATGGAAAGATGCATTGAAGATGTTGGGAACTGGATGATACAGAACAAGTTGAAATTAAATGAGGAGAAGACCGAAGTGTTGTTTTAAACCCTAAATCCCTTGTGCTCCCATCCGTAAACAATTACCTAGAAATTGATAGGGAAAGAGTATATTTCACTAGTGACGCAAAGAACCTTGGTTTCTT
>JARBEQ010265438.1:0-7500 GCA_030265355.1 Tritonia tetraquetra
CTCTCTCTCTCTCTCTCTCTCTCTCTCTCTCTCTCTCTCTCTCTCTCTCTCTCTATCTATCTATCTATCTATCTATCACGTTCTAGTCTTTCACTTTCATTTCGTTCAAACCTCTAAGATATACTTTACTTCTTCCCTTACCTTTTCTTTTCTTCTATTTCTGATTTTCTCCCTCCTATTTTGTCATCTACAATCATCGTCTTGCTTACACCACTACACTACAGATATCCTTACCGCCAGACCACACTCTTACTTCAAACATTACATAGAAGCTGCTGAGGGCAATCAAGCAGCCACTCGTGACGCAAAGAGATCCCCTTTCTCTTAGCGCGGTACCTTCCCGTACTTGACTCTCATCTCTATCTCATCGGCCATCTACCACAGACAAGAAAGTCTCTATAAAAAAAGGGCGGCGTGCGCCAGAAATTACATCAATTATCTAATTCAATCATCAAAAATATCAGGAGTCGCTTGTGTTATTAGATTTGGTGGTACGGGGAGTGCGATAGGGTGGTTGGGGGATTGAGGTTGAGAGGTTTTAGCTCGAGGGTATGTGGTTTGTGTTAGTGTCCGAATGAGAATGATGGATACGTTACCTACTTATTTAACCCTTCGTTGTTTTGAAGGCGGTGCGTCAATAAATTAGTGGTGGTGAAACAAACACCATGAACAAAGCAGCGATTATTAAAATGCACTTTGGTCTTACACATTTATCAATGTCTAGTTACAGTTCATCATTTAATTTGTGTATAGATAGATAGATATATAGATAGATAGATACGTATTTAGATATGTAGATAGATAGACAGAACGAGAGATAGACTGATTGATAGATTGATTATGGACAATAAAGAATGATGTATTTAATAATGATAACGATAATGATAAGATTAGACCGCCCCTGGCACATGATGCGATACAAAAGACGATTGATAGATAAGAAAAAAATATATTTTTTTAAAAGTATGTTTAAGCTGACACCACATTATAGCGAAACAAGAATGATATGGATCGTGAAAGAAAGAGAAGGTTAAGAAAAATCACTGGGATCGTTTCCGTTTGCAAGTCTGCATTGTTCTTTCTTTCTTTCTTATCCAGTTCCCTTTTACCATTACAATGTAGGGCCAGCACTATGAGGCTGGATTTCTGTGGATCAAGACATTAAGCCAAGCAGGTGATCAACCCACTGTGACCCTTGTGGTAGGAATTAGGAAAAATACCCGACAGTGTCGCTGCCGGGAATCGAACCCGGTATCTTTCGCTTCAGATGCGAGAACCGTATCTCTACGCCACTGGGACCCCAGTCTGTATTGTATTATGATATCATAATGATTGATAGAGATGGATAGAAAATGCGTCGAATATTTGGATGAATGTGAACAATGGGATTCACGTCCCTAGATCGACATTCTCAGACGGTGAATCCCAGTCATGTAATCTATCTGGTATGTTAACAATTTCGTATGGCTATTACAGACTCAAGAACTGTTGGAGACACCAGGGCACTGATAGAAGATACGCGCACACAAGAAAACCTCATCTAAATTAAATGTAATTAGAGCTGTGTATAATGAGCGGCGGTCAAGTCTGTACCAGGCAATTCCTTCAAGCCTCCCTGACCCACGGATGGCCGGGTGTATTCGTATTAGTAAGTCTGGTTGGAATCTTATTTGGAAGACGTAACTATTTCTGTCTTGGTCTAGTGGAAACAATCATTTCAACAACATGGACGTCGTTGGCATTTCTGTTGGTTTTGTTTGTGTAATTGTTGGTTTTGTTTGTGTAATTGTTGGTTTTGTTTTGGTATCCACAGTGCATATCACCGCCAAACCACGACACTCATTGGGGGTATAATTTAATGTGGTTTGGATAACAAAACAAAATATCACTACCAAACAGTGTTGCGTCCAACTCAATGTCCAACATTGCTGAACATAGAGCTGAAAAAAAAACTATCCGAACCAGGTAGATAGAACAAGCAGGTAATCAGCCCACTGTGCTTGTTGGTATGACAGGAATCCCATGTGTATGTCGTAATGTTGTGGACATGGAGGCCCGGGACTCGCATCCAGGAGAGATGGGACAGGTTTATCTGGACTTTTCTATAGTAAGTAATGGACTATCAGGCGGAGACATGCGTAATCTTCAGGTCTTGACGTTAATTTAAAACGCAGGCCTCTTCTTTCAGGCATCATGATTTATTGATACATCTAGACCTCACTGACACCCTTTCCTTTTGTTGAACATGATATTGGGTTTCATTGTTGTTCTCGTTATCAATTAAATCGATTCTTGTACTTTGTTGTGGGTTTGTTGTTGTTATTGTTGTTGGAATTGTTGTATAATTTTGTACATATTTTAACAATCTGTCTTAGCTCTTAGCCCCTTCTTTCCCCCTCCCACTCCACTTTAGATTTCCTTCTTTTTATAACAGTCTTCCCCGACTTCTCCCTTCACTGTCTTGATTTCCATGGGTGTGAAGATGGGAAGGATTTACTACAATAAAGATTGTCGTCCGAAATAACCCCCTTGACCACATTCCTTGACCACTTGAATAGATCGTCGCCTGTCTTTTTTTAGTAAAGTCTATCTTGGCATCAAAGAGATCGGCCCCTGTTACAGCGGCATCTTGATACCATCGCCATCGACTGGACGACAGCATCAACCTGGCCCACCGTTTTGGGGTAGGGGTGGGGGGCTATCTCCTCTATCCAGTTAGATCAGGGGCCCTCAGGACATACTACTACGTAGTACGGGATATACCAGGTGATATCATTATTGTACCTGTGTGTTTACCTGACACAGGTATGTACCGTGCAGACTAATGGCATTAGACGGTAGGCGATACGTATCCACAAGTTGTTAAGTAACACGGACAGAAATATCTAATTGTATGTTATTTTTTAATATTCTAAAATCAGGATCATCACTTTCCGGACAGTTTATAATGTTTCTACTTTTTCTATTAAAAAAATATAATGCAAGTTGTTACATTTTGTCATCAAGATAATCACTTTCGTTATTTCTATTTTCTAAACATCCACGGGTTATGGTCGTAAGAAACACCGATATTTTCGCCGTGTACATTAATGCAAACGAAATGTACACCAAACACAGTTCACAACACTGTCCCTAACACTGTCCCTAATACTGTCCCCATCACTGTCCCCAACACTGTCCCCAACACTGTCCCTAACACTGTCCCCAACACTATCCCTAACACTGTCCACAACACTGTCCCTAACACTGTCCCTAACACTGTCCCCAACACTGTCCCTAACACTGTCCCCAACACTGTACCTAACACTGTCCCTAACACTGTTCCCAACACAGTCCCCAAAACTGTCCCTAACACTGTCCCCAACACTGTCCCTAACACTGTCCCCAACACTGTACCTAACACTGTCCCCAACACTGTCCCTAACACTGTCCCCAACACTGTACCTAACACTGTTCCCAACACAGTCCCCAAAACTGTCCACAACACTGTCCCCAACACTGTCCCTAACACTGTCCCTAACACTGTCCCAAACACTGTCCCTAACACTGTCCCCAACACTGTCCCCAACACTGTCCCCAACACTGTCCCTAACACTGTACCCGACACTGTCCCCAACACTGTCCCCAACACTGTCCCCAACACTGTTCCCAACACAGTCCCTAACACTGTCCCTAACACTGTCCCTAACACTGTCCCCAACACAGTCCCCAACACTGTCCCCAACACTGTCCCCAACACTGTCCCTAACACTGTTCCCAACACTGTCCCTAACACTGTCCCCAACAATGTCCCCAACACTGTCCCCAACACTGTCCCTAACACTATCCCCAACACTGTCCCCAACACTGTCCCTAACACTGTCCCTAACACTGTCCCTAACACTGTCCCCAACACTGTCCCCAACACAAGACTACTTTCGGACATAGATGTAATGTCACGTTCTATGAATCAAAACTGCAACGTTTGACCCCTCCACACTCCAGCATTGACAGTCGAACGTGACACCAAACCACGCCCAGTTAGAAATTCTAGCGTTTCCTTGTCGTGATCATTCCCTAAGCGACCCCCAAGCAAATCCTTTCTGGTCGCTCCCCTCCCAACCCGACAACCGTAATGCCCAAGAATTAGCTTTACCCTCATTCGTCACACTCGTGCATGGCTGCTCCCCGTGAAAAAAGTGCTCACCGCTCTCACCGCAAGGAGATAATCAGTGATCAATGAGCTTTGATCGGACACCTGGTGTGGTACGATCTGAGGTCTCAGCCATCCGTCCTGTGACATCTTTGATGTGGAGGATCAAGACAGGGGAAACGGAGCGTGAAGCAAGTGCTCGTGACACAAGACGGAAATTAAAGTGAACAAAGTGGAAAGCTGAAACTGAAGCGAGACCAATTGGAAACAGTTGCACGATTACCAACCGTTTGAAAAGTTATTTCTTTATTTATCATTTCCTGGTTTACCTTTGAGGAATAAACTTCCTCCACTCCTCTATATTTCGAATTCTTTTCTTTGCACCAATAAACAATATGTCTATTCCCGTTTGCAATATGAGAAATAACCGCTGTCCACACATTCCTATGTCTACCTCGTGGTTTAGTTCCTATAGGGTTATACTCAAATATCATTTTATGGATTCTCTGCTCATTCATTCTATTTATATTATGCTAAACCATCTTAATTGATTTACTTCTATTTTTTATTCTAAAGCGTTTGTTTTAACTTAATTTGTCTCTTCTAGTTTTGCCAACTGATCTTTTTCTATCTATCCATCTTCTATCTATCTATCTATCTATTTAATATGATAAATATATCTGTAAATATGGCTATCTATCTTATCACCTAGTCCTGCCTATTATTCCTCTCAACTTTTCTTTATTCGGGCTTAGAATTCACTCCTCGTTTCGTTCAGGGTGACAAAAATAGGGCGCGGAAATGACCTTCCTGTGTCGATAGAACCCTAAAACACAAAAACAAACAACAAAAAAACCAAACAGACAAATCCACATAGGCTACATACTTATTTGTGGCAGTAGGCCTATATCTGTCTTCCATGGGGTAATCGCCTACTTGCCCGATCCAAATTGATTCAAAGAAATAGGCATATAAACCTTACACCGAAATGTACTACAATGGTTATTGATAAAGAAAGAAAGTATCTGTCTTTCTATTTCTCCATCTGACTGTAAATTCGTCCACCAATCTCTAATTCTACTTGACTATATCTATGCGTCTGTCCATCTATATCTATGCGTCTGTCCATCTAGATATATTTGTCTGTCCATCTAGATATATGCTTCTGTCCATCTAGATCTATTTGTCTGTCCCTCTATATTTATGCGTCTGTCCATCTATATCTATGCGTCTGCCCATATAGATATATTTGTCTGTCCATCTAGATCTATTTGTCTGTCCATCTATATCTATGCGTCTGTCCATCTAGATCTATTTGTCTGTCCATCTAGATCTATGCGTCTGTCCATCTAGATCTATGCGTCTGTCCATCTATATCTATGCGTCTGTCCATCTAGATCTATGCGTCTGTCCATCTATATATATGCGTCTGTCCATCTAGATCTATTTGTCTGTCCATCTAGATCTATGCGTCTGTCCATCTAGATATATATATTTGTCTGTCCATCTAGATCTATGCGTCTGTCCATTTAGATATATTTGTCTGTCCATCTAGATCTATGCGTCTGTCCATCTAGATATATTTGTCTGTCCATCTAGATATATTTGTCTGTCCATCTATATCTATGCGTCTGTTCATCTAGATATATTTGTCTGTCCATCTATATCTATGCGTCTGTCCATCTAGATCTATTTGTCTGTCCATCTATATCTATGCGTCTGTCCATCAAGATCTATTCGAGCGCCCACACGTTCCTCCCAACAATATCCTATCGTTGTCTTTATCCCATTACTCCCCTTTCCCCCACAATATCCCATATTCATCTGGTTACATCCGGGACACACAACACTCTATCATATCAATAATGTCAACAAGAAATCTTAGGAGTTTAGCATAAAGATTCCCCCGGCTGATGAAAAAGCTGGGACCGGTTCCTCTTGAGGCAGATTGGTAGCTGGGGGAAAGAGCGTGAGGCGGGATAATGAAAGTGATAGATCGCCAAAAGCGTTTAATCTCGATCTGACCCCAGACGCTCTTCCCGGCCTAACAGCACCCGTTTGCCACAAGACATCACTTTCACCCAATGCAAGCGAGAAAGTGCCTGTAAAAGGGTCCTTAGTGCCAGAAAATTCTATCTCTTGATTCTGAAACTAGACCTGAATATTTGTGTTGGGGACAGATATACTATTGTGTCATATTACTAGATTTTTTTGTTCCACAAGTTGAAAGGAATTTTTTGCGCTTTAAGTTTTGGATCCCGCGGTTAGTAATTTAGATCTGACAATTATAGAAATGAAGAGAAAATATGTAAACTATGTGGGCTATAGAAAAAATCTATATATTTTTATGTGAACACTTTTGGAATTCCTATAAATCATTTTTTTTAAATGTGGAAGTGGGGAGAAATGGAATGAAATCATAAACTGATTCAATTCAAGACGGGGTATTTATTTTCTAACAAAAAAGCGGAAAATGATATGACTGAAAACAATATAGAGAAAGAGGAATCAATACGTTTACCAAGCTGACAACAACGCCTTTAGAATGGATGGGTGGATGGAATGACAATGTGGGAACAAGTCGTATTATCTAATTTGAGAATGTTTACGGTACCACGGAAGGTTGAAACACATTATAATTAAGGGAGAAAAATAATATAACCATTGTTGTTGTGGTATATTCCAGTTATTCGTTATTTTGACACTTATTCAAAAGTAAACATAACACTACCTCTCTTTTCAGATGTGAGATTTGTGCTTTGGCGCGGGATACAAAGAGAGCAAATCATTCTCGTCCTTTCTTGGAAACTATCCTTCCTCTCGCTCTCCACTCGGGAGCCCACTAACCTTATTTGGCCCATCTCGAGAGCCAGAGCGCGAAGCACAAATATAATTAGCCCGGGCAGATAGAGTATTTAGCCACGGCTATCAACAACAATGACTAACTCGATCAAATTCTCACCCCATTTTCAATACCGGCCCGGAAAATCGCATCACAGCCATTTGCCAATGATCACCCGAGGAGCAAACCCGTTTCAGAAAAATCGTGGAGATGATATTTTATTTGGCCGAATTGCCTCACCAGCCCTGTTATTTTCATCGTTTGTATCGTTTACCGTGTGATTACTTTACTTCTCCGGGACGGTTTAGAAAATACCCCTACAAAGCGCTGGACAGGTTTTTTCTTTCCCTTTTCCATATAATGATAGTATTCAAGGTTTCAATTCACAATCTATTCACATACGACCAGGGAGCTCTCGGCCGTTTATACTTAAACTGATTTGGACAGTTTCTCCCCCCACGCATAAAACAGTCATTCGTTTGAAAATCCTCGCACGTGAAATTTATACAGGACAATACATTTTTCC
>JARBEQ010265449.1:0-10201 GCA_030265355.1 Tritonia tetraquetra
ATATATTTTAATATACAAGACATCATATGTCAACCCTTTCTTCTTTCTTATCCAATTCCCTGTTACCATTACAGTGTAGGGCCAGCACTTTGAGGCTGGAATTTTCTGGAACAAGATGTCAAGCCAAGTAGGTGATCAACCTACTGTGACCTTTGTGGTCTGAAGTTCTGGCCACAGACAGACATGCTTGTTTCTTGCTCTTCCAATTTTCAAAGTTTGATCCGTATTTGGTTAGTTTTTACTTAGTTGTCAGCCGTAAATATTGGTACATCTAGTTTCATATGCCATTCTGTATACTTAGTTATTCTTCTAATTTTAAAACGCACGTCTATAGACATCAATTTCCTGAATTTGGATGAATAAAAAGTATTATTATTATTATTATTATCATTATTATTATTATTATCACTATTATTATTATTATCATTATTATTATTATTATCATTATTATTATCATTATTATTATCATTATCATTATTATTATTATTATTATTATCATTATTATTATCAAACCGCCATGTATAGCTGAACATTTTCTTTCTTTCTTATCCAATTCCCTTTTACCATTACAGAGTAGTGCCAGCACTATGAGGCTGGATCTCTCTGGATCAAGATATTTAGCCAAGCAGGTGATCAACCCACTGTGAACATAGCTGAACAAAGCCCTGGATATGCTATGGATCCCCCAAACCAAATAGGAACAAGAGCAAAATATCATACTGGTCAGTAACATTAATTACAAAAGGTAAGTTTTTTAACAAAGTACTGTTGCCCTTGTACTAAGCTACAAATACAACAAAAAACGGATAAATTACTACATAGGGCTTAAGGTATAGTGTACAATAATAATAAAGTTTGCACTGAAATGCATAATTGAAAAACCTTCGTTGTCAAAAAAATTTCCCAAATTAAAAATCAGAAAATTGATATGTAACATATAATATAATAACATTTATCCCTTTTGGGAACCAATAATGAGTATAGTTAAGGTAGCCATGGTTCAAATACAACAAAAAACATAGTATGAAACCGAAATGTAATTTTTACACACAAAAAGGTGTAAACAAAAAATACATGTTACTAAGACTATTATTATTATTATTATTATTATAGAAGTAAAATGGTGACATTATAATATATTTTTTAAAAAGAAGAAATATTGATCACGAAGTCACAACCACGAAAAAAATATACAAAAACATTTCTTTCTTTCTTTATCAATAACCTTTTTAGTACCTTTCGGTGTAAGGTGAAAAACATCAAGATTGAAAATTGCTGGAGGTAGACAAATTCTGTTACTGTTAGTCTTGACAATTCTCATAATAATTTATTTTTTTTAAACTACGGTATTTCAGAACCTTGCCTTTCAAGATTCATTCACCACTCTCTGAAACATATTTTATTTCTCAAGTCTTTGCTTTAAGCATGCATTTTTAACGCCATCAGCAAAAAATTTGTGAGCAATAAGTATCAAATACTGATGAAAACGAATATTAATTTGTATATCTAATGGTATAAAACAAAAAGCATATAACTAAGAAGTGCCACAAGGGCTACAGTGATTTGTTTACTGGCCTTATTTTAACCCTGCTACCGCACGTTGCCCAACCGGAAGTCATGGGCATAAACTTTAGTGTGCCCAGGCGTTGGCTGAGCGAAAACAAGCCAAAGGTAAACAAGCAATGAAAAACTATACTTTTAATCCACGAAAAAGACGAAACTGGAAATTCAAGTTATATTATTATAAACTGTTATTTGATTGGCTGTTATTTTTAGATATGACCCTAGAAGTTTCCTGTACTTGTTCTATAAAAAGAGTTTAGACCGTTTGCATTTTATAGGTCACCCCCAACGCTTAGATTTACGGCGCATGCGGAACAGCGATGGGCGGGTCTACACGTAGATTTACCACCCTGGCACTGGCGGACGAGGCGGGACGTGTGGTAAATTTATGGCGAGTGGGGTAGCAGGGTTAAGATTACTACTGTTCAATGTACTGCTCATGGCCGTGACACAGAGGTCTGATCACCTGTTTGTCTGAAATCACAAGATTCATAGCATGTCCAGCTCGGCAATCAGAATTGAATGTGTCTTGTTAGCCATATAACATGGAGCTGGCCTAAACTCTGCAGAGCAGCATTATAAGGTCTTTATAAAAACAAACATTACGACTGAGACACAGTTTGTTAGCTCTAAGTTATCGGTCAAGACTGAGACAATTCAAAAAGAAAAGAAGACAAGTCCTGAAGATGTCTCAACTAAAATGGTTGGAAAAAAAAACAATTCCTCACAATGTTACAGCAATAATGAAATACTGCCACTGCCAAACAATACTATTGTAAGTCTAATGATAATAATACTTGTGTATCTATGTCCAGTTCAAAGTTGGACCTGACAACAAACACCTGAGAAAAGGAAAGATAACTTCCATGAATTTGTTACCACCGAAGAGCATTGTAAGCGTAAATAAATTCGTCAAAGACCCCAAAAAAGTATTCAAAACAATACCCTGAACACAGAAATTAAAGAAAACTAAAGCACCAACAATGAATACCCCAAACCAACAGAAATTAACATATTACATGTATTTCAAAAAGTCCATAAAAACATGGCAATGATGATGGCAGCTGCTTAGAAAATAAAAGTAAGTTTACAGATCAGACTTCCAGGCCCTCAAAAGAAAGAAGTAGAAAAATGTAATGGGATGTTCTCTCTTTATTTATCCATTTCTGTTAGGTATACCTTTCAGTGTTAGGATTATTGTTTGTTTGTTTGTTGCTGTTTTAGGGCTCTATCGACACAGAAAGGTCATTTCAGCGTGTCAGGTATACCAGAATGTATCATACTGTATAGTTCTCTATTTCAAAGCATGGTATGAACCATAAACACTGAAATAAACAATAGATTGATACTGGTTAAGAAACATGCAAGACAAAAATGTAAATATCATTCAAGAATTTGAACAAATAGCTCTTCTAATACTAAATTGGCAATAACAAAGTAAAAAAAAACATTGGTAGTCATTGGTAAGTGTAGTGTAAGTGAATTTGTTCAATTAAATACAATCAAAATAGACCCTGCCCAAAAACACAATGATTGCCATCAGTAGATAAATAATCCAAAGAATTGAAATCTCTATGTACTAAAATATTGTATGCAGTCAACTAGCCTCGAGTTGAAGCCGCTTGAGTTGATCTTAGGTTGAGTTGATTTTTTTCTTTAGAACAAGTACGAATATGACTTAAATTCACGTTTGGACTTCAACACAAGTGTCACAAAGTGTGAATTGTGTTGAACTACGGATATCATCCCCCCCGACATCAACTTAGCGTAGTCGACTGTATACATATAAATACAAGTTTTACATTCATGCTTCATGCTACCGAATTCGGGTCACGGTTAAAAGCCTTAAAGGCTCTTAAGGAGATACTATTTTTTTTAATATTCAAAGATTTTTTTCTCCAATGTATTAACTCTAGGGAGTGAGAGGCACAAATAACAAATATTTTGCAGTTTCAGATCATAATAATATACAGATAATTGAAAAAAACAATGGAAAAAAACACATTATGAATCATTGCTTTGTTTGTTTGGGAGAACCCAACAATATAAAATAATTTATCAAGTCTGCTAGTTTACCGAGTGTACAAGATCAATACATAAACACAACACCAAATAATATTGGCGACAACAAGTGACCCGTCAACGAGGAATTCTCCGTAGGGGCGGGTCACATAACCCTGCACCGATTACGTCCCTGCCCTTTGAACACACCGCCCGTCGCTACCACTTGTGAACGGTCTAGTCTCAAGGGAGACAAAGATAAACGTAGGAAATGACATTTGAAGAAATATCTTTCTTACACAATTTAATACGTGTCAAAATGGACATATATGGGAGTCCTTAACCCTTTGAGCATCAAGACATGTCACTTGTAACTTTTTCCTGAGTACCAACCATTTTTTTCCCCAGCTAACATTAGAATTGACAATGGACACTAAAACAATTATTGAAATTACATTTTTTTCAGGATTTTTTTTTTACAGACCTTGCATTCTATAAAATGTTTCAGAATTCCTGACAATACAATGAACCAGACTTTTGAAGTTGGGTAACACAGATAGATTATAGAATCACGTTTGGTGCTATCGGTAATTTGAACATCAGCTGTTTTTCCTTGAGATATAAGGCAAAATATGCACTCACAAAAAAAAACCCCCAACAACATTGTAGAACATCATTTGATATAAAAAACACAACATGTGAAATTTGAAGGCAGAATTGATCACAAAGCTTAAAAAAGCAGTGTATATGATTTGTCTCACAACCAATGTACAGTTTTCATGTAAAAATTTGATATGTACAACAATTTATTTAATATTTTTTATTAGTAAAAGAAGAAAAAACGCCTTATGTGGCAAAATCTGCTCAGTTTTCTTATCTATAGCTGAAGGGTTTGTCACCAAGTAAATATTGTTATGGCCAAAACTTGGGCAACACCTAAAAATGTGACGCTCGTTGTGCCATTCAAATTCAAGGTACAGGCACAATGGGCTGATCACCTGCTTGCCTTGTCTTCCTGATCCAAAGTTTTTCAGCTCTATGTTCAGCAATGCTGGACATGAGGAGCTGGGCGCTGCACTGCTCAGCAGTAACATGCACTATGGATAACAAAACTGAAGAAGAAAAAATTAAATTTGAAAAAAAATCCTGCACAGGTAGCACTCAAACCCCTGACCTCCAGACCACAGACGAGTGACTTAAACACTTGACCGTGGAGACTCATCAAATAACATATGAATTTATTTTTTTTAAATAGACAAAATAAATTGTCTTTACCAGCAAAACAAAAAAAGGGTGGTGAGTTCATAACAAGAAATACATGGAAACAATAATAGTTCAATACTTTTCTACTAATAACATGAACATGTATTATGAATGCAGAAAACTATATCTGATATCTCAAAACCAAAGCTCTTTAGTAGTTATACATAAAAATCAATTTTAAAAATAGATAGATATATTATATATATCCTGATCGCTCCACCAAAAATCAGCTTTATTCTGCTAATACTAATACCATTTTTTTTTAATAATCAAACTAAGAGTACATATAATCAGAGCCCCAGTTGGCCCTATATTTGACAATGCAAGAAACAAAATAACCCACAACTTGGGTATCAAAAGAAAAAAAATTATCACCAGAAAGTGAACATGTCATCCCTGAACTTCTAAATTGAGAACAAAAATATGTAAGTAGTAAACACCAATTAATTTTGTGTCAACTTCATGACACTTTTTGATTTTGGCTCAACAAATTGACTCATTGTTTGTTTGTTGCTGTTTTAGGGCTCTATCGACACAGGTAGGTCATTCAGCGCCCGCCACACGGCTCCAAACAAATCAAAGGTTACTAGATGTCACCCATAGACCACTAGGAAAGACCATGGGTGCACCATCACAGTTTTGACCATTCTGTCAATGACTAAATTATTGTTTGATTTGTTTACCAGCTGATTAATTGATATATTCGATGATTGCTTAGTTTAGTAACAAGTTAAACATTTTTATATAAAAAAAAGCACCCAAAAAAGGTAATATCTTGAAAAAAAAAATGTATGCACCTTGTAAAAAATGAATTACAAACATAATTCCCAAATTTTCCTCCACAATTTGAACACATATTAATGCATGGGTGCCTGTGGACAGCACACAAAAAGCCGGAAGCTCAGCACGACCAAAGACAAAAAGCCTGAATGGTCACGAACGTAACTAAACTGTTAAACACGGAGATGAATAATCGTGAAGGTATACAAAAACGAAAATCCGGCTTGAGCCGGATCTGGCAGCTAATATCTATTTTAAGTAGAATTCACTATATCGATTCCATGTGATTAAGGCACTGTGAAAGTTCTAACAGTGAGAAAGCACCATCGTTATTCCTAATTTCCACAGGACATTACAAATCGGTCATTTGATTCAGTATCAATTCATGGTTGTTTTTTTAACCAATCCTTGTAATAGTATAAAAGGATGGAAATGGATGACGGCTGAAATACAATAAAACGTGCCGCCTTCATTCTGTATTTGCTAAAATATTACTTGACAAATCAGAGAAGCAAATTATTTTGCACAGCAAAATGACATTAGAAATAGTTGAATAAATTTCATTTTTTTCCGCATTCAAGAAGGATTTTTCATAATTTCCACACCTTGGAAACGATCCTTTCAGAATGCATTTAATTCATACATTCAGAAGACTTTAATAGGTTGGGTTTTTTTGCAAAATATCATTTCATATGCCAGAGGCAAAAACTCTTGCACAATAAATTGACGTTGATAAACTAAATTTTGCTTTTCTCATACTGAGAAGAATGACATTATAATTTCCATGCCTTGGCCTTCGTCGGTATTCTAAACTCTCAAAAGGCAAGTCAGTTCTGAAGCTATCGTGGTAGGAGCTAATGACAGCCGCAGGCTCGGACTATCATACCCCTCAAATGTCGAATGACGACACTGGCGTTGTCTTCGTGGTAGAGGACAGTGATGGCACTAAATTTGGTCGGGGCACAGCATGGGTTGGGAACGTGTGCCGGTTTCATCAGGTGGACCAGTGTCTGCACGATGGCGTGATTGGTGGCGTTGAGGTGGATGCCCATTGGGAAGGAGCACTGACCAGCGCAATAGAACGCAGTGTAGCCTTCTGGAGAGATCAGGAACTGTATAGAAGGGGGGGAAAAATAACATGATAATACTGCATTGGGTTGGAGATTGATTTTAACCACTAACTTCCCCTATCCCCCAGAGCCGCCCGAACCACTATTTTGAATTCTTTGAGCGGCTTCCCTTTTACGAGAACTAAGATTTATAGTTTTAAAAAAGAAGTTATCTATGACCAATCCTAAGCGATCGAAAATTCAAAATGGCACCACGCAGGTTTGTTGATGTTGTGAATTCTCTCATGCAGGATATACTGGATAACAAAGTTGTTTTCAAAATGGATTATATCTATGCCTTCATTTGTAAGTTTAAAAAATTGAAATAATATCGTTTGAACTGTTTCATGGCCAATACCAATTAAAATACAGACAATGTGTGAGGTGATAAAAAGTTTGAAAGCTAAAACAAAGCCAGAGTTTCAAAGAGGATAAAATCAACTACAATACTCTATCAGTATTAAATTACGAGATATTAAACACAAGATGTTTTCTTGTTTTCCATTTTAAAAACCCAGATTAGGTTTATCTAATTAATTTTTCAAGTTACGAATCTTCAAAAATGGGAAATAATTGTGTGTCTCCATGGTACTTAAAAGCTCTGTCTTCATTGAGTTAACATAATACAATAAATTGTATGAACACTACAGTTGCCATAAGGCACACGTCAAACTTACTTTCTTGTCCAATCCTAGCTCTGTAAAATTGATGTACAGGTGATGTCGCTGGCAGTCAGTGTTCGACACGTATGGTTGGAAACCTGGTGATGATAAGAGAAAATTTTTTAAAATATTTTAATCCTATAAGTATAAGAGGGGAAAAGATGAGTAGAAGTACCGAAACGTAAAAAAAATAATTTAATTAAGAACCAAAAATCATTGAACCATGTTTACTATATATATAAATTATAGAAAGTCACAGTGGGTTGATCACCTGCTTGGCTTAATATATTGATCCAGAGAAATCCAGACTCATTGTGCTGGCCCTACACTATAATGGTAAAAGGTAATTGGATAAGAAAGAAGATTAATTATGGAAAGTTGCTGTTGTTATTAAATCCTTTTTTTCTAAACCGCACAATGCCATATTCATCAGGCAGCTGGTTCTCCTCGATTGTGCTGTGTCCATGTACAGTGTGTTATGTATTGAGGAATGCATGAATAGAAGGTGGCATCTGTGATCTTTAAGTAAGGTGTAGAAAGAGTGTAGAATGATGTGAACTATGACGGTGAATTGCATCACGGTTGAAAACACAGGTCACAATATATATGTGCTAATATTTATTCGTTGAGAAATTTTTACTACTTCTCAAAACATCAACATGATTTAACTCACTCCTCTTGTGGCGACTGTGCAGGGTGTAAGGGTTGGAATTGTACGAGACAGCGGTCTGGGCAAAGTGCCGATTGTGAATCGAGCGGGTTCTTCGACTGATGAGTTCCTCCGACATCTGCATGTAGCCCACCAAGAAGGGAAGTTTGTTTGGAGCTCCTCTCCTGTCCACCAAACCAATTTCTCTGGGCTCATACTCTTTACCTGGTGGGAAGAAAAAATGCATTCTTTGATTTTAAAACTTTGTAAGGATTTTACAAATCTACCACCTCTTATATCAGGTTGATGAGATTATTAAGAAAAATTTTTATATACACATCAACAGACCTGCCAACCCTAGCTAAAAAAATCAGGGGTGAACTGCCGAAAAAAGAGGAGTAAGTCCAAAAATTTCACGTTTAGGCCTGGGCAAAGTGTTACATGTAGAGCGTATCAAGCCATTTCTATGTCAGTACTTGCACATCTCTTACTGACATACTATCAATTAAGAACCAAACATGTCAGCACAGTACCCAATACTACTGTACATTACTCGCCCGACAAGACAAGTTCCGCTCGTCGGTTATCGTTGTCCAGTTTCACATTGCATCATTTTACAATTTACACATAGTCATTCATAGAGACAAAAAGAATGAAAAAAGTGAGGTTTGTCGCACTCCAGTGGATGATCGCAAAATTTAAAAAAAACCAGGGTAAATCCAATTTTAGTGGGGTAGTTGGCAATTGAGCAAAATGCTGCCTCTTTCAAAATTACGTATTAGTATATTTATAAAATTCTCCGTTTTCACAAGTTGTTTAAATGATATTGGGGGTTCCAGTGGCGCAGAGGTACGGTTCTTGCCTCTGAAGCGAAAGGTACTGGGTTCGAAACCCAGCAGCGACACTGTCAGGTATTTTTCTCCTTGAAACTCGGCGAAAACCTATTAGCCACTCCCCTGATCCTATTCAGGTAGGTTGGATCAACAACCTAGTCCTATCGGAGACGGACGATAAAGAACCCATGGCAGTTTAAAATCGATAAGAGTAGGCCGCAAGGCCGCAGTCCGGGCAAAAATTATTCCTACCACAGAGGTCACAGTGGGTTGATCACCTGCTTGGCTTAATATCTTGATCCAGAGAAATCCAGCTTCATTGTGATGGCCCTACACTGTAATGGTAAAAGGGAATTGGATAAGAACGAAAGAAAGTTTAAATGATAATCAGTAAAACATTAACTACACAATATATATGCAGGACACTTAAAACTGATTTCACGCTAGAAAGTGAATAGAAAAAAAAAAAAATTTTAAATGAGGATGACACGAAGAGAGGAAAGATTATTCTTTTCAAAAGTGTGAAGCTACTCACCATAAGAGTCTGTGACCTTGAGGAACAATCCCATGTTGGAGTATGGAAAGAAGGTCCAATCCTCTGCAGCTTGTGTCGCATCCAAGGCCAGCCAGCCCTCTGTATCCCAATCCACTATCCTCTTGGATTCCTCTTGAAGGATCTTGTCTCTGAATAATTAATGGTACAATTTTGAAAAAAAAGGGGATAAAATAAACAAAAACGTAACGATGATTACATACTTTTATCCAGTGCCTTTTGCATTTTGGGAGATTCAATAGCTTGAGAGTGATCATCATATATATATATATGAAATGAAATTTTGTTCCATTTCCCACAGGAAGCAAAAATAAGGACATTTCTAATCTACCATTGTTTTTGTTTATTTTGGTGAATAACTATAAGTGTAGCCACGTGTCCTTTTCAAACAGTGATCGAGAAGAAGAAGAAGAAACAATGACCCTACAATCAATTCAACGATGGACTCAAAACACTTTCTGACCTATTTTGTACTCTCCCCTCGCTGGTATTGTTTTGTTTTGTTTTCCAAACCACATTAGGCGGCTGGCATTGTCCTTTCATAAATTGAACAGCAGACCTCAGGAGGCGTCAGTGGCTGAGTGGTTAACACAACTCAACAGGATTTGTTGTTAAGCAACGGTGAACGAGGTGGCCAATTGAACGGGTGACAGGTGGGACCTACCCTACCAGCACAGTCCGATTCACAACCATATATCATTGGCTTTATTTCCTTAGGTAAGGCACTTAACTCTGCTTACCTTACTCGACTCAGGTGTAAATGAGTACCCGGCCGAGGGCAGCGAACG